>JARYHS010008432.1:0-27670 GCA_031002005.1 Vandiemenella viatica
AATCCTCTTGTGCTGCCATCCAACCACCCCACAATCATTATTGTACTCTGAAAACCAACAATCACCCTGTCTCTAACACTCAGTGGGCAAACAAAGCATATAACAAAATAACATACAATCTTAAATAAATAAGTAAGAATGAATATTAAACAAAAAAATATATGAAGTTAAACATTACGTCTGGTTACTGGTGCTTCAAGTTAGGTGGTGGAGGTGGAAGAAAGAAGAGAGAAAAAAAAAGCTAAAGCAATGGAAGGGCATTATCTTAAATTGAGACCAGGTCATTCTGTCTTTGCGAGTGCTCACCAATGATATGCCTGCACCAGAAACTGAAGTCAATGAGTACCAAAAGCTCTTAGGCAGATGTATATGATAAACCATAAATCGTACAGATCAATTTCGGAATATCATACACCAATATAGAAATATTTTTAAATATCAAATAGTTCAAATTGTATTTTAATTTTGCTGTTTATGCCACCGTCTTATGGTGCTGCCTCATGTGATCATATCTTTGTATCACAGCATAGCACGGCCCTTCTTCCATTAGCTATTTATAGATGGCAGTGATCCTAGGCATTCTCTGATGAAAGCCACAGTAAGATGGCCGATATGTTAGGTTTAAAAACAAAAATAAAACTGGTTCTACCTGGAGAACCAAGAAAACAATATTTAACTCTTGAAATGGCAACGAGACTCTGATCACTGATATATTGTGTGAAAACACCCTGCTCACTCAGCTTGTCATCCGAGAGAACCTTATTAATTACCAATCCCAAAAGAAACTTTGATATCAAATATTTAACACTTTTTTTTCTTTTTCTTTCTGAACTGAGCAAACTTTAAATGAATCCATTTTTTCTTTATTGCCTTTCCAATAACATAATTTACTTGAAGAAACAAAACAAATCACAAACATCAAAACACAGATAACAAAACAGTCTTCGACACATACATCTCAGATGGTGACTGTGCATCACTATCAAATTTCTTGTTCCAGTATCTTTAGTGTCTACAGTATTTTCCATATGTGTGATTTTCTGCCTAAAACCACTAGTCATGGTGTCATAGCAAGCTGAAATATTATCCTTCAGCAATTTTTTCAGGTATTGTCACAAGATCCCTAGATGTCCTAATGTTCCCATATGAATTAAATTGTGTTCATACCACAAAGTTGTTGCAAGATGATGCTAGAATTCTGATACCCAGTTGTGTCTGATAATAATTTTGTGATATATTTAATTCTTCTAACATTTCCTTTTGATGAAGGATTTGCTACTAGATATATTATAAAAATTTTCTATCTTCAATGCTGTGGTCTGAAGTGGATGCTATTGACACAACCAAGCAAGACGTTAAACAACTGTAAAATTTCCTAAATTGCAACAGAGTGCTGTTATATCAAGATAGCTCATGAAGTATTTCTCACAGTTAAAAAATCCATTTCTTGAAAATTCTTATATAGGCATAATACTGAGATTAATTTGTGTGAAGGTTATCCCCATAATATGACTATGGGCTACAGCCTTATTTTCATTGATATATATCACTTTTTACAGGTACTAAGGACAGATATTGTGATGGATTTAGGTGACAGCCTAAATCCAGCCATTGATATTGGGCAAGTGGAAGGAGGATTTGTTCAAGGCTATGGACTGTTTGTACTGGAAGAAATGGTAGTCTCCCCAACAGGTATTATGTTTTCACGTGGTCCAGGAGCTTACAAGCTGCCAGGTTTTGCTGATATACCCACAACATTCAATGTGTCTCTACTGAAAGGTGCACCTAATCCTCGGGCAGTCTACTCTTCTAAGGTATGGCATCAGATTGACAAGCATCAGACTCTGAAGGCAGACAGTACGAATTTACAAACCACATTTCCATTAGTACATTTTTTTAAATTCCTGTTAGGAAAGGAATAGTATTTTTTGAGATTGGAATTTTTGGTGAAGTGTAATGGGGTATTTTTTTGGTAAAATGCATATCATTTGAGGAGGACAGAATCTAAAAAGTTATTAAGTAATAATAATAATTTGAGACTCAAGGTAAACTAAGTAAGGAAAATATTGAGTAATTTTATGATATGTGGCATGATTTTAATGAGGAGTTGGAGTTTGTGCAAGAAGTTTGTTTTATTTGAGATCAGGAGATTAGTTGTTATATACAGTGATCTGAGATATATAGTTGTAAGATATATAGTTAAGAGATTGTCAGTTAGAGCTGATGGATCTACCTGGTATTCACCTTTTCTGCAAGAAAATGACATTTTTTGAGGAGTGTAACAATTAATAAGGTTTATTTAGACTGTAGTATGTTAGTAGGCATTTGTTTAACTTCCCGTTTTTTAATATTACTGGCAGTCTTCTTTGAACACATCAATTACTCACCCCATCTTTGCCTTTAGGTAATACTCAACCTTTTCTCCTCTCCCACCTCCCAAAAATTTTCTTCTATTACTCATTATTTTCACTTTAAAGATGTAGAAGTGAAATATACATGAATAGTGTTGTCTCTCAGTGTTTCTTCCACTCCATTGTTGCTGTAATTTTATTTATGGCTGGAGGTTATATTTGAAATGTTAAAAATAGGAGATCACTTCAAAATTCTTTATGACGATCAACTTCTGTATCTAGCTTTCCAATTCATTCACAGAAGTTGAATATTTAGAAATTGGAAATAAGTGAACAATAGAAGCTAGGTAACAACTTTAACAGCTTGTTTTTACTTTTAATACCACTGTTTGAGGGCTGCTCAAAAACTGAGAACTCTTACTATTTTTTATGTTTACTTTTGGCAGAAAATATTCCACCATGAAAAATCTATGAGAGCATAGCCAAAGCAAACAATCCACAGCACTAACAAAAATTCTTCCCTTTTTTCATTCATTTTTTCAAAATATCTAGTAATTGTAAATTAGTCATAAATACTTTTAGGATCCAAACAGAAGATGGGAAACTAATACAGATAAATAGGAATAGTCATAATATAATAATAATAATAATAATAATAAATTTATTGTCATTAAACTGTCAAGAATACAAATATGAAAATACAAACAAGACAAAATTCATAATTAAAATCAATTTAAATTGCACACTCCACACACAATTATTTCATATTTCCACATTCATAGAATTCATTAACTGAATAAAAAGGATTAGTGACTAACCAGCTATACAATGTCTGCTTAAATAGATTGAATGGGGCTTCAACCCATTCTAGAGGTAGTTTGTTAAACATTTTCATACCCAATACTTCATAACTGTTCAATGATTTCGATAATCTACAGTAAGGTATGTCAATGTGCCTATTATTTCTCGTACTGTGACAGTGTAAATCTTGTCTAAGAAGGTATTCAGCTTGGTTATTTTTTGTGTGCAGGAGAACAGTGTAAATGTACAAGTTTATTACCGTTAATATTTTTAATTCAATAAACAGTGGTCTACAATGGGCAAATTTAGAGCAGAAAAAATGAAAAACTAGAAGAAGTATGTCACTTTTGATATGTGTATGGTTTATTAGACTAGAACTGCTCCTTTGAAACATTTTATATCCATGTGTTACTGGAAGAAAAACACAAATTTTAATCAAGGAAGAGTGTTTCAGATTGAAAATAGTATATGGATGAAATCCAGATCTATTCCATTATGAGGTGAAATTCTTGGGTAAAAATAAAATTTTTTATATAAGTAACTTGTAGATTTGTAAATTAATTTTTCAGTCAAAAGGCATTCTTAAAGAATAATTAAACAAAAGCCCTTTAACATGTTTCAATTAATCATCCAAGTTGGATAAATTACCATACATATTTTATGCAGGCTGTTGGAGAACCACCTCTTTTCCTGGCTTCATCAGTGTTCTTTGCTATAAAATCAGCAATACTGTCTGCACGTGCTGATGCAGGACTAGAAGATTGGTTCAGATTAGATGCTCCAGCAACTTCTGCTCGCATACGAATGGGTTGCGCTGACAAAATTACCAACAAGGTTTGTGTAGTAATCAGATTTTCAATTATATGAGTGTTCATTGTCACATTAATATTAACTAAATGACACTCCTGTTTACAGTTCCCAGAACCAAAGGAAGGGACTTATACTCCATGGAATGTAGTTCTATAAACCACTGATCTACAGCACAAAGTGTACACATCAGAGAATAGATAATTATATTCTGAACATGCCTGTGATATGTATTTTAAGCTGTCATAAAAGTTCAGATTTTTCTATTTATGTATGTTAATAAAATGCTTTTACACAATATTTATTTCTTGATGTATTTATATCATCTGACCCTTCATGGCTCATTTTTTAATACTTTATAGTTGGTGATTAATTAGTATAATTTTTAAAATTTTGTACGAAAAATGTTTTCACTGGTATAACAAAGATGTCTGCTTATCACATATGACAACAGGTTTGTACACTTCTCTAATCATAAATCTGATTGTTATATTAAATAAATCTTTATCCAATGGGGCTTCATGTTACCGCCAGTGATAATTTTTGTAGTATCTGCTACTCATTGTTTAACATTACTGCTTCCTCATTTTAATATTATTATACAATGTTATGTTATCTGTAATAACCTAATATCTTACTATAAACAAACAACAAAATCATTCATTAGAACGAACAGAAATAGTTCTAATACACTATCCTATAGTGTTCCTTTTTTCACTTCCACCTCTTTTGATAGCTGATTTCCTACCTTGAAATTTGCTTCCTACCTATTCAGAATTATTCCACCAAGCAAGAGACATCCAAATTGCCCCATCTTTACTCATCACAGTTCCATAACTAAGTCGATTCTATTCCTAGGATAGATCAACTGCTGCACCATCAACTTATCCTAACTTGTCCATTTATCAGGAAGCAAACCTTGGGGTCAGGGTAACAACAATGGGGATGCCAAATAATGTTCAAAGGGGCAGCAATCTCATAGTTTTTTCCCTGTCTTGGAAATTTCCTAGATCCACCACTGCCTCATCCATGTTTCTGCTTCCACCAATTTCCACCACAACATTTATAGTTAAACCAACTACACTTTACTTGCAAGTTTCCACTTTTTACATTTTTCATTGTTCTATGTTCATACCAAACTTGTCTTTTCAATGTACGATTTCTGTTTTCAATTTCCACCATGAACACATTGTTTTTACTAAACAGTCGTCAATTTTTTGCTTTTTAGTTCTAAATTTCTATAGTCAGAAGGACATATTCTACAGGCAGTGATGGGTGTGTATATCCTCTTAAATACTGTAAATTAAAGCTGTATTTTACAAAATTGCAAAAATAAATTTAAGAAAAATCATCCAAAATGGAAAAAAAACAGGTGTAGCAGTGAGAGTTGCTATCTGATTCAGATTCATACCCACATTGATCAATGTTATGCATCAATAAATCTAAGAATCCAATACTGAAAGGGATTAAAAAGACGCTGAAAATAATAATGCGCCAAATACCAGATTCACCAGAACAATGAGTCGAGGCAGCCAGAGCGCATGAGATGCACATTGGATTTACACTTGATGAAAAGAGACAGTGTATCTAGTCATAAATTAGTCATTAATTAACACTCCCACAAAATGAGTGACCTACTTTGATGTTATGGCCCTTCAAAGAAATGTCCATGAGAGGATATTGCCTCTATTATTTATATAGTATACAGGATTTGTTTGAGGATGCATAGCAATTTAATAAATACTTAATGAATACTTTTCAAATAATAAACAAAAATAGCATGATCGTATTTGTGTACATAATCCACATTGTTCATATCTTCTGAAACTGTGTGCACTTTTATCTTCCATTTGCTAATTCGCAGTTGATCCCGTTTTTTCCCCATAACTAAGTTGCCATCACATATGCACAACTCTCCCATGTTACTATACTATATGCATTGGTATTTCAAATGGTTTGTGTGGGTACTGTATCATGTTGTGCATGTTCTAAAAAGTAAACAAGTTAACAGGAATTATTTGCTCACTATTAAAATATGATTCATATGGTAATTCACATCATGTTTTACTTACCGTACTTCTGAACATAAATTCCATGTCTCATAATACTTAAATTATTTCTCTTCTGTAGTTCTAGTAATAATGTTTAGAATCACCTTTATTGTTAGTAACAAAAACTAGATGTCATTACTGTGTATTAATGTTTCAATGTTTGGGATACTTAGACTGTGTTTGTATATCTGGAGCTAGTGACACTGCATAGAACAAACTGTGAGATAAACATGAGTAAAGTAAACCAGACCAAAATTGAAAGGGAAAATGGGTACTATTATAAAAAAAAGACACAGATATTTGAAATGAAGATATATTTCAGAGCAAATAGAAAGATGGCACAAGTACAATTGAGTTGAAGTGGGAAGAGTTCAGGGAGATAGTAAAAAAGGGTGAAGAAATACAGTGTGTATCTAAAAGAATCATCCGATTCGGCACGTCTATATTTCTGAAACTAATAAACATATACAATGAATTTTGTTTTTTGATGAATGGGAAACTCAAAATGGTTATTTTGTTTTCATACCTTTTCATAGGTGTTCAATGTGCCCCGCTTGAGATGCATGGCACATGCCAGTGTGGCGGTGCCTCATCCTGTTGGTAAATGAAGTCATTTTAATCAGTCCCCAGCTGTGGGAAAAGAAAGTTCTCAAGCATATTGAGATATGTGATTCCTGTAACAGTGTTCTCGGCAAAGAAAAATGGACCGTATACCTTTTCCTATGAAACTGCACAAAACACATTCAATTTTGGAGAGTCCCTCATGTTGTAAAATTTCACGTGGTTGTTCCATACCCCATATTCTCACATTATGACGGTTCACCTTATCATTTAAATGGAATGTTGCCTCATCACTAAACACTAAGTGTGGAAGAAAACTGTCATCCTCCATCTTGCCAAGAACGAAATTACAGAACTCCACATGTTGTTGTTTGTAATATTCACGAAGAGCTTGCAGTAGCTGATTTTTGTATGGTTTCATGTGTAAACGTTGATGCAACACACACCATATGGACATTGGGGGCATGTTGAGATGTCAAGCTGCACAATGATTGGATTTCTGTGGACTCCTTGTGAATGTATGACGGATGCGTTCAACGTCTGAGTCAGACACTCAGGGGCTGCCCAGCGATTTGCCTTTACACAAACAGCCAGTTTCATGGAATTTTTCATGTCATCGTCTAATTCTCTGTGCTGTAGGAGGATCCATACCATACCTAGTACAAAAGTCATGTTGAACAGTTGTTACTGACCCGCACTGCGCAAAATGTAGAACACAAAATACTTTCCATTGTCCCAATGCCATTTTTACTAGAACTGAAGTGGGTGCACCCTGCTGCTACCAGCAGGAACCATGTAAAACTCAAGAGTTCTCTTTTTACAACAGTATGTTGTTCACACACATATCTCAAATAACATAAGACTTATGAGTTTTTAAATCAGACAATTCTTTTTGATACATACTGTATTTATTGCAACTACAGAACCTACATACTACAGTAGGGTGGTGAGACAGTTAAATAGGTTGGTGGAAAGAGAGCATAGTTAAAGGACAGCAAGGCAGTAGGGAAGGAATCAATAATAGCAAAGAAGGTGGCTGAAGAGGAGTTGTAAGGACAAAAGCTGCATACCGGGGTCGAGTATCGCTTAAGTACCTTAACTAACAGTCTTGGTAGCACCTTACTGTCCAAAGAAAGTTTGTTGCATACTTTAATTTAGTTTGACCATGTTGCCAGGATGCAACGAGAATGCTAAAAGGTCGCCACAATATTTGATGACCCAAATATTGAAAAGGTATTTTAGTAGTTACAGAAATGAAACAGTTCACTTTTCCAAAAATTCTTCAAGTTTATTAAAATGAAATTCAAAGTTCAAACAGCATTCTTAAGTTGCGTAGGCTAATCGAACAATCGATCCAAAAATTACAGATCATGGAGAGAGGTAACCCGCACCAACCCCGACGGAGATTTACAAGTTCATATTACGAGAATGAGTACCACGCCCTTGAAACCATAATGGCCGACTTCCGCAATGGCAACCTGAGACCTGCACTACCAACCTAACGTCGGAATAGCCAACCTACCAACACACGCCTAATTCATCTTACTAACACGACTGCAAACCAGGAAAAAGACAAAGACGTCACCGCGACCTAACATTTATACCCTCGCTGACGTCAGAGCCAAAATACAAGTTTCTACTGGCGCCTAGGCGATCTAGGCCTGAAATATCTCAGTAACTAAACGGTTATCCAAACCTTTAAGTGTGGCAGTGTTTCTACATATTTAATTGTGAAATGATGAATATTTAGTGAATAATTTTAAGCAACTGGTTTAAAAGTTTTAAGTGTAGGAGTGAACTATTCCTCTACTCTGGGGATTAACTTTCGTACTGGAAACTTCTGCATTTCGTCATTTTATTAATGCTATGATTTATGCAAATTATCTTATTATCACTGTGTTCTACAAAAATCCCTGATTTTATTGGTGTAATTTTCGTTAAAATTGGTTCAGTGAAAGTTTAACTACGGCGTCACCAAAGTGCAATTTCAGTTTTATTTTTATATCTTTATTTCTATTAATTTTATCGCAAATCTAAAATTACCATGAGATTCTCTGAGTAAAAATACATATTCTGAAAGTTATCTCATCTCGATATCGGGTCGTAAACAGTTGTAATTAATTTCTAAACTCCACACGTGGATGTACTGAGAAATAAATTTTAAGATGCCTATAGAATTTGTTCTATTGCTTAGAATCACTTGAAATAATTATATGTGATATTAGATTTTTGGTTCTTTCCGGAAATCTACTTTTTATTTCGAATGTTCTCTAGGCTTTTGAGATAAAAATTATTAGAAGTGAAGTGCATCTGACGAAGTATAAACAAATTGATTTAAGTTATTTAAAAGTTCAAAAACTACGAAATTTTAGTGAAATTATATTTTAATTGCCTGATTACTTCCCTACAATTACTTTATTTGGTTCGAAAGTGTGTTAAAACAGTGAAATGCCAAATATTAGAAATTACTTGTGCATTGAACTGGGTTATTATGGATTATCATATCAAAGGTTAGTAAAAGGTGTTAATATCACTACAGAAAGTTACTTTAGTTGGTTTACTTGCTATTAAGTTACTCTATTGCTCCTAAAATTGGTTTAAAATGACAAAATGTTCCCCAGTTAGCAATTCCTAAGTCCAAGGTAATATTATTACTGATTATTTAATTTCCAGTTGATTAAAAGTTTGTTTATTATTATTCAGAGTTTATATTCGGCGTTTAGCAACTACTAAAGGTCTTTACTGCATTCAAATTGGTTTAGAAACTACGAAGTTAGCCTATATCAAAATTTATTATTTGAAATTGAAGTTGTGGGATTTAATCTCTTTCCTCCCAAACTGATGTCTTCTTTTTGTTATCAAAGGTTTATTTAGAGCCTTTATTTAATTATGGGTGCATTTATTATCCCTAAAAGGTTTTTATTTAGTGTGTTTGGTTACGGTATCTCTATGCTATACAAAGCTTTCCTCCCATAACCTAAACATGAACTGAAAACGATCTTTTACTACAGAATAAGCTTTCCCTCTAATGTCTAAAGGTGAGAGGCTAGAATTTAACCAAAATCCTAAGATGCTTACATGCCCCCCGAAGATTGAGGTTATTTTCCCAAGAAAACTAACTGAATATCTTGAAAAAAACAAAAAAATTAAATTTAAATTCCCCAAATGAAATGAATTATTCCCACAAAATCTAACTATCTCTTGTTGGTTCGGTTCTCTCTCCATCATTCATACTCAAAACAAAATATTCTTACTTATAACAATCCCAAAAACTTTTAATTTCCACTCACAAAATTATTACAAAAATCTTCAAACTCATTCACTCTTAAAAGATCTACCTTAATGAGAATTTCTGATCAAATGGCAAAAATGTAAAATACAAAATATTAAATAATCACAAAATCATAAGCCTGTGTGTTCTCACAAAATTTCTCAAAATATCAAACATATTATCAAAATATAAGACATAAATTGTATACATGCAAATTACAACAGTACACTGAAAAATATTGTTACAATGGAACATCAGATTTGTTTTCAGAAAAAACCTTAAAGTTTAACATTTTATAAACATAGACATAAAAACAAAATGGTGTTTTACAAATAATCTCTTTTTAGAATTCCATTTTGGAAAGTCTTTCGTTCTGTGAACGTCCTTGTTTGCATATTACACTGTTTTGTTATGGCCTTACCACTTTCCCTTTATACACTTTAAACCCTTGTCGCAGAACCCCCTAAATGGGTGAAAACCCAAGTCCTGTCACGGTCGCCATGTAAGGAACTATTCGATACCGGGGTCGAGTATCGCTTAAGTACCTTAACTAACAGTCTTGGTAGCACCTTACTGTCCAAAGAAAGTTTGTTGCATACTTTAATTTAGTTTGACCATGTTGCCAGGATGCAACGAGAATGCTAAAAGGTCGCCACAATATTTGATGACCCAAATATTGAAAAGGTATTTTAGTAGTTACAGAAATGAAACAGTTCACTTTTCCAAAATTCTTCAAGTTTATTAAAATGAAATTCAAAGTTCAAACAGCATTCTTAAGTTGCGTAGGCTAATCGAACAATCGATCCAAAAATTACAGATCATGGAGAGAGGTAACCCGCACCAACCCCGACGGAGATTTACAAGTTCATATTACGAGAATGAGTACCACGCCCTTGAAACCATAATGGCCGACTTCCGCAATGGCAACCTGAGACCTGCACTACCAACCTAACGTCGGAATAGCCAACCTACCAACACACGCCTAATTCATCTTACTAACACGACTGCAACCAGGAAAAGACAAAGACGTCACCGCGACCTAACATTTATACCCTCGCTGACGTCAGAGCCAAAATACAAGTTTCTACTGGCGCCTAGGCGATCTAGGCCTGAAATATCTCAGTAACTAAACGGTTATCCAAACCTTTAAGTGTGGCAGTGTTTCTACATATTTAATTGTGAAATGATGAATATTTAGTGAATAATTTTAAGCAACTGGTTTAAAAGTTTTAAGTGTAGGAGTGAACTATTCCTCTACTCTGGGGATTAACTTTCGTACTGGAAACTTCTGCATTTCGTCATTTTATTAATGCTATGATTTATGCAAATTATCTTATTATCACTGTGTTCTACAAAAATCCCTGATTTTATTGGTGTAATTTTCGTTAAAATTGGTTCAGTGAAAGTTTAACTACGGCGTCACCAAAGTGCAATTTCAGTTTTATTTTTATATCTTTATTTCTATTAATTTTATCGCAAATCTAAAATTACCATGAGATTCTCTGAGTAAAAATACATATTCTGAAAGTTATCTCATCTCGATATCGGGTCGTAAACAGTTGTAATTAATTTCTAAACTCCACACGTGGATGTACTGAGAAATAAATTTTAAGATGCCTATAGAATTTGTTCTATTGCTTAGAATCACTTGAAATAATTATATGTGATATTAGATTTTTGGTTCTTTCCGGAAATCTACTTTTTATTTCGAATGTTCTCTAGGCTTTTGAGATAAAAATTATTAGAAGTGAAGTGCATCTGACGAAGTATAAACAAATTGATTTAAGTTATTTAAAAGTTCAAAAACTACGAAATTTTAGTGAAATTATATTTTAATTGCCTGATTACTTCCCTACAATTACTTTATTTGGTTCGAAAGTGTGTTAAAACAGTGAAATGCCAAATATTAGAAATTACTTGTGCATTGAACTGGGTTATTATGGATTATCATATCAAAGGTTAGTAAAAGGTGTTAATATCACTACAGAAAGTTACTTTAGTTGGTTTACTTGCTATTAAGTTACTCTATTGCTCCTAAAATTGGTTTAAAATGACAAAATGTTCCCCAGTTAGCAATTCCTAAGTCCAAGGTAATATTATTACTGATTATTTAATTTCCAGTTGATTAAAAGTTTGTTTATTATTATTCAGAGTTTATATTCGGCGTTTAGCAACTACTAAAGGTCTTTACTGCATTCAAATTGGTTTAGAAACTACGAAGTTAGCCTATATCAAAATTTATTATTTGAAATTGAAGTTGTGGGATTTAATCTCTTTCCTCCCAAACTGATGTCTTCTTTTTGTTATCAAAGGTTTATTTAGAGCCTTTATTTAATTATGGGTGCATTTATTATCCCTAAAAGGTTTTTATTTAGTGTGTTTGGTTACGGTATCTCTATGCTATACAAAGCTTTCCTCCCATAACCTAAACATGAACTGAAAACGATCTTTTACTACAGAATAAGCTTTCCCTCTAATGTCTAAAGGTGAGAGGCTAGAATTTAACCAAAATCCTAAGATGCTTACACCACCTGGCCTCAACCAGCGATAAAATTCCATTTTTTGATGGATCACTAATTATTGTTAGTACTATCATCATTATCATTTAACCAGTTACAATTTTTTTTTTTCTTAATTTATTTGTAAAAATTTGTCAATTTTTTTGTTTTAACATTCTGTACCCTTTTGATGTATTACTAATTCTATCACCTTCTGCGATATATTTATATATAATCTCAGTCTCTCCCAACATTATCGATAATGCACTCAGTCAAATGTTAAACTTCGGGGTGTGCAGAACCACATGACTCATTTCCTACAGCTTGAATAAAGTATAAATTTCTTGGCATAACATTTGATAATAAATTCAACTGGACTTACAAAATCCTTCATTTTCTGAAGAAGGAAGGGAATTGGGTTACAAAACTTCGGTCACACCATTGCTTGAATATGGTGGTGTAATTGGGGACACTCAAATTGGGAATCAAATACGGGAGTTGAAAGGCATGCAAAGGAGAGCAGCTACTAGAGGACTCAGTCAGTAGCTGATATGATAACAGAGCTGAATCAGGAATAAGACAGGAGGAAAGTTAAGAATGTGCTGGATGTGTATAGGTTGCATGTTGGTGATTGGGCTTGGAGGAATATTGAGCAAAGAATTGGGTGTAGTGCACTAAAAGGTAAAAACGACCATGGGCACAAGCTTGTCAGGTATCTTATAAATTTTGAAACTGCGTAACAAAAGTTGTTCTGAGAACTATGTCTTAGATTGAATAGTATTGTATGTCATTTTTAAAGTCAGTTTCTATGTTAATTCAAACTAGAAATCAGATTTTTACAGTTTTGAGATAGTATTTTCAGTTGCAACATTCTCAAGCATTTGCCTGGTGTAATATTTTGAAAATTTGTAATAAATCGAGGAAAAAAAGTTAGAGACTTTAAGTTCACACAGTGAACATTTTTGAATATGTGGATTTGACTAAAGCTACTTTCAAATCGATAACTTTAATAACTTCTGGAATATTAATTAGTTAGATTCTGTTTTTAGATTACAAATTTTATTTCACCTTTCGATAATAGTAAACATGTTTTGCTTGATAGTAAACGAAAGAGTAGCCCTTTGGGAGTAAAATAAAATTTATTTTAGTTTAGTAATAACAGAATTGTGAAAGTTTTTAACAGGTCTTAGTAATCACATTAAAATAATTTTTTATATCAAAACTATTAAAGTTACAAATTTTTTAATAAGGATTTTATAAAATCATGCAATTCTCAAAAATCTTGCGATTCTCAAAATTTCAGAAACATTTTTGACATTCAAGGTTAAGAGATGTGATGAAACCTTCAGGTATGAGATGCGTATCTGATCAGCTTTACAGCAGGTTCTCGTGTAAGGTGGAAGTCTTACAGATTCCCATGGTCAGTGGGCATAAATACCTGCCCAGAATTTTCCTTGTTCTCAGTCGGCTAGGTAAAGTTAGAACACAGCTATGCTGCTTAGTGTCACTCACGCAGTTGCAGTAGCCCAGTCTTCCAGATACAGTAAGCGAGGCACTGTGATTCAGTCGGCCAGCAAGTTTTATTTCAAGCACTGCGGTGCTACCGTGTTGGCACAATGTAGGTTCGCTTATTCAGTCAGTTTTAGTGCTATGTAGTTTTAAAACAGCATTTTATGCCATGTGGTGCGTTGGGATAATCTTAAGTGTCAGTTGTTGACAAACTAGTTGAACGATAGAAGTATGTGACAAACTTATTTTTGCTTTCAGAAATTAGCTAATTGTACTTTGAACTATGGGGTTTGGTCTGGCTCGAATTGGTTAGTAGAACTTGCAAATATATCTTCAGAAAATTTGTCTGATGCCATTTCAGTTTCTCTTTGAAAAAAAAAATGTCAAGAATATAATAACTTTTACCAGCAATAGACTTGTGAACATTATTATTACCACCTTTCCTAACAAGCTAAGTGGTGACCAAGTACTTTAGCAAAGCCAGAACTGAAAATTATTCGCAATTATCCACGGTCATAGCTGAGACTGAAGGTTTATGCACAATCCCAGCATAAGCTAGTTGTCTTACAAGCTGACTCAATTTCATGCATAAGACAGTGGAAAATTTTTCTTTTGTGTATGTGTGTGTCAGGAATTTGAATAAATTACCAAGGGAAATGATGAATAATTTACCAAAAATGCTGAGGGAATTTAAAATTAAAATTCATAAATGTCGAAAGTAGGTGGGTGGAGAAATTTGACACCTAAAGTATATAAAATAATTATAAAAAAATAAGAATGAGGTAATTATATGACTAAGGAAATTGCCAATGCAGCATGCATTTCATCTCAATTAAAAAATTCAATTCAATTGAAGGAGGACTTTTAAAGGTGTTAGCTGAAGCTTTAAGGAGCCCGTTCCCGTATGTGATGGAGGTAGGACAATGCATTTTCTATGTCGGAGGCTGTTGGTGGGGGACTAAAGGGATTCTGATTACATATGCATGGTGGAAAAAAATGATAAATATATATTTTTTTAAAAGGTGAAGTTGATTATAAAATAAATTGGGAGTTGTAATATGTTGAATTAAAAGTACTGATGATGAGATGACTTAGCCAGTTATAAGACTATTACTAGTGAACTGTAGAAGTGTTATGAATGTAGTACTAGAGCACGAGAAGTTCATAAAATAACTAGGGGTAGAATCTTGGTTAAAGGAAAGAATGCTAGAATATGTTACAAAGTATACCTCACAGATAGAGAAGGATTTGACAGAGGCTTATTCAAACTGGTTAACAAACATTATCAAAGTTCACAGATGTTCATAGAATGTAGTTATGAGTTACTTTGGGTAGTTTTCTGAGATGTTACAACTATTTATTGTAGTGAAATAATGAATGACCAGGATGAGATACTTGTACAAAGACTAAATTCATATTAAGAAGTGTGTGTAAAATGATCATTATTGGTGTGGACTGCGAAGAAAATAAAATTAATAACACCAAGAAACAGATTTGCAAATCTACATCTACATATAAACTCTGCAATTCACAAAATTGTGGATGGCAGAGGGTGCTCAGCACCAAAGCTAATCTCTTTGCTGTGCATTCCAATCCCTAATGGTATGAGGGAAAAAAGAATTCATATAAGAATCAGTCCGGCACCTTATTTCTCTAATTTTATCTTTCCTGTCCTTCCGACTCAAATAGGTTGGTGGAAGAAGTATTTCACTACACTCATGAGTGAAAGTTGGAGTACGCATGTTTTCCAATAAGTTTAAACGAAACGTGTGTCGTCTATCTACCAGAGACTCCCAACCTAATCTACTAATCAGTTCTGTGACACTTTCATAAGGACTGTAGCAAGCGGTCACGAATCGAGCGGCTCTTCTCTGTACTTTCTCTATACTTTCGATCAATCCCTTACGAAACGGGTCCCAAATGGCACAACAATAATCCAAATGTGGATGCACAAGAGATTTGTACGCTATCTCCTTTGTTTGTTCATTACAATTTTTCAAGATTCTACCTATGAATCGCAGCCTAGAATTTGCTCTACCTACTAAAGAATTAATGTGTATGTCCCATTTCATGTTCCTTTGTACTGTTACTCCCAAATATTTAATAGAATCGACCATATCAATAACTGTATTGTTTAACTCTTATTTCTGAACAATCGGATTCTTTTTGTTAGTTATGCTCATTGTCTTGCACTTTTTACAGTTTAGAGTAAGTTGCCACTCAGCGCACCAAGCCAAAATAACATCCAGATCGCTCTGAATTTCTAAGCAATCGGCCAAAGTTCTTACTTCCCTATAAATAACCGCATCATCAGCAAACAATCTAAAAAGGCTTTTCACTTTGTCTCCAAGATCGTTTATAAAAATTAAGAAAAGAAGTTGTCCTATTACACTTCCTTGAGGTACACCCGATGTAACATCTAGATTAGAAGAACTTTCTCCTTCAACGACAACATACTGCGACCGACCAGTTAGAAAATCCTTTATCCATTCACAAAGCTGATCCAATATACCTTACGCTCGAAGTTTCGCTAAAACAGTACAGTAAATACAGTAATAAGCGAAAGAGGCTTTACACAAATGACAATGAGCACAAGGAGACCAAACATGTGGGATTTCTTCATAATTGAGCCTTATGACAATTGTGCGGGATAACAGGTAGTGAAACAAATTGATGATAAAAAAAGCAATTTGTAAATATGATAGGATTTAGTAAACTAGTAATCAAATTGAAGGTGGTTAAAGGCATATATATATTTCAGTAATTGTAAGGGGAGCTTGTATGGTGGAGAGGAAGTTCGAGAAGTTCAAAGAGATGATAAGAGTGGAGGAAGGAATGTATATTCTGAAACACAAAATATAGAAAAATCACGGGCCCAACATACTATAAATCAGAAGTGAGATTTTTAAAGTGATTGGTAATGAAGCAGGATTAGGAGAGAGAGCAAGGCAGCAGAAGCACTTAAGAAGCACTTAAGAAGGAAGAACAACAAATGATACAACTGGTAATTTCTGTGGCTCTGTTAGAAGGCTGAGATAAAAACATGCTATCTATACAGTTAAAAGGATAGGAAAACAATTGCCAGGGATGCGAAAAAGACCAAGATATTAATCAGCTGGTTTAATGAGAATCTTAAAGACTGATATTCAGGGATTGTAGAGAAAAAAATCAGTGCAGGAGATTCCCATGAAGTTAGAAATGAGCAGACTAAGAATTTTGAAATGGATGCTAAAGATATTGGAAAAGCGTGGTGTGGAAAATAGTAGTATAGATGCATTATACTGTGTTATTGATGCATAATGCAAAATATTGTTTAGATTGTATGCATATCTGAGATTTTGATAAATGCATAGGGTTGAAAATTACAGGCTAACTGGTTTGACATCAATTATAAGTAAGCTGATATATACTCATGCCAGAAATGTTTATGAGGAAAGAAAGTAGTTTGTAACGAGTAAAATAGTTTTAGGAGATGGTAGGGTTATGAGCAAAGTATTTCTGATGAAATGGGCAAAGGAAGCCATATCAATAGTGCAGCACTGGATCTATCCAAGGAATTTGGCAGAATGAGGCATGAGATGGTGATAACTAAGGTAAAAACCATAGGGATGTAGGATTTTTAGAGGTATGGAGAAAAGAGGTCGGGTAAGAAATAAAATATAAAAAGAGGTGAAAACAAACTCGAAAATGTTGTACAATGGTGTATTTGGACTATTTGTGTTAATTTTTTTAATGAATCATTATGGTGGGGTGATAGGGATTGGAATAAATTACTGAGGGATGTGCTGAACAATCTTAGATATTGAAGAAATTAAAAATTCATGAAAATATTTATGAAATTATCATCAGAGTAAATCTGTTGGAAATAGAACATTAAACTAAATGTAAACAATATGAGAAGAAACTGTGTTATTTTCCAAGTACAAAATTAAAAAAACAACAACATTACAGCAAGCTATAACTTTAATGTTTATTCATACAGAAGACTTCCCAAAGTCACACTATGAAACAGTCTGCCGAAGAAACTCCAAGCAGGCAAAGGCTTGAGTAGGCAATGCATCTGTCAGAAGCAACCTACAGCAGCTGGAGAAAACAAGAAGGCTGACCAGACAGTTGGCCAGCAAACACCAGCTACCAAAAACAATGCACACCAAGGAAGAAAAAGCCCTTACCAACAGGGTTCCAAGAGGGCAAGAGCAACCAGAATGTGGTCCACCCAAAATAATGACCACTTGAGAGAGTATGAAATCAGCAGGATGCCAAAACGGTTATTGACTCCCAATCTGTATAGACCATCAAATAACCTCAGTTATCCAACTGCTCATAGGCAGAGACAATCATGGCATTGTATAACTTTTTCAAATATAGTGGATGCTAGACTCGAACTGGTTGAAATACGAACTAGACTTGTATTTGAAACTAAATTTTCACTCTCAAAAATTTAAAGAATTTCTGTTTAGTACTATTATTTTGAAAGCGTTATGTTGTGTTGTACTTTAAAATGATTCTTCTTACTTCTTGTTGGTCTTGGACTTTGTATTCTTTTTTTTTTATTTCTTTTTTGTAATCTTGATTCAAGTTGCCAGGGATAAATATCCCATTCTTACCTTGTTCGGTGCTTTAACTTTCACAATTATTCTATTCAAATAATAATAAACTTTAATATATTTTTCATTTACATTTATTCTCGTTTCACTTCATTAGTAAATATCCAAAGAATACAATGGTCCTTTGCTTTCAGTAACTTTACATCATCCACTCATAACACAAACTAAACTTTTCCTCTCGCTCGCTTGATCTTATTGCTGTCTCATTACCATCTGGTCTCCATAGCTATTGATTTCCTCCAGCATAATTATCGTTCTTTTATATCTTCTCTGAGTAATCTGTTATGCCACAACCCTCCATAAGTTTAACACATATTTGTTAAAACGAAAAAAAAATTCTATCATAAACTTTTTACTGTGGGCTTATGTAAGGACCTTTATATTTCTTTGCCTTGTTGATAATTACAATTGAATTGAATTGAATTTTATTTGATCCATGAAGTCATAATTTATGACAATAGGACAAGTCATCAGTAATTACAATAAGCATTACAATATAATTTTTTCACACAATACAGGATTACATATCATTATTATAATTATCATACTTAAAATTGCACAGTCAATACAAGCAGCATATGAAATACATATGTTCAACTGAAGTTAAATTAATATTTCAATGTTTTACAAGTTACAATACAAAATAATTTAATCATGTTTGTTCATTTCTCGATGGTTCATATATTCATTGACACTATAGAAGCTATTGACTAATAAAATTTTTTAGCTTATATTTGAAATTATGTAAATTTGATATTTGTTTTATATTTTCAGGAAGAGAGTTGTACAGAATTTTAGGCTGGTAGAGTACACTATTTTGGTATAGAGCTTTCTTGTGCCACCCTAAATGAAAATTATTCCTATTCCTTGTTTCGTGTTTATGTATTTCCTTATTTAGCGTTGCATATTCCTGATGTGATTTCAGGAAGCAGATACACTCAAATAAGTATATACATGGTAGAGTCAGTATTTTTAGTTCTTTAAAAATATCCCTGCAGGATTCTCTACGTTTCATACCTCTCATGATTCTTATAGCTCTCTTTTGAAGTATGAATGCCTGTTTTGCATGTGTTGAATTTCCCCAAAAAATTATACCATATCTTAATAAGCTATGCATATATGAATAGTAGGCACACAACATTGTTTTCAAAGAGCAGCAATCTTTAAGCATTCTTAAAATATAACAACATTTGCTTAACTTCTTATTCAGTGATTCAACATGTTTATCCCACTTTAAATGTTCATTCAACCATATTCCTAAAAATTTTGTGTCATGTACTTGTTTTATATAGGTATCTCCTATCTTCACTAAATTATTACTGTTATTTTTGTTTATTATATGAGTGAAACTAATCCATACTGTCTTTTCATGATTTACAATCAAGCAATTATCATGGAACCACTTTTCCACTTCTTTTGTTGTTGCAGTAATTTTCTGCTGTAGGTCAACTTCATCCTGCCCTTTTATAAAAATATTAGTGTCGTCTGCAAACAATACCTCATCAGCTGTTAATAAATGATTTGGTAAATCATTTATATATTAAGAAATAGTAAGGGTCCTAAGACTGAGCCTTGTGGTACTCCGTGGTCAACTTTCTGATACTCTGAAAAATATTCTTTACCATCATGACATACTTTTACTCTCTGGTACCTGTTGGAGAGATATGATTTAAACCAATCATATGCTTTGCCACGAATACCATATCTGTACAATTTTATTAATAAGAGGTCATGTCTAATAAGATCAAAGGCCTTGGACAGGTCTAAGAATAACCCACTGTTTATTTCACCCTTATCCACTGCATTGAGAACAGTATTCAGAAAATTGTAAATGGCTGTTTCTGTGGACCTATTTTTCCTAAACCCATGTTGTGAATTGCTTAGTATTTTGTTTCTAGTGAGAAAATCAGTGAGCCTTTCATACATTACTCTTTCAATTATTTTTGAAAAGCCAGGCAGTATAGACATAGGTCTGTAGTTCTTTATGTTATATTTGTCATCCTTTTTGTAAAGTGGTGTTACTGTTGAATACTTTAGTTCTGTTGGGAATATTCCTGCACTATACCGGTAATTTCTTTAAAATAGTTGAGTTACTGTCTGAATACGATCCCACTATGGAAGAGCATGTCCGTTGAGTGCTCTAAAAAGTAGAGACTAGAGCTCAATATCTTGGGAAAAATATACAAACCGGGATAGCATCAAAGTGTAAAGTCTCATGTTATTAATGAAATAAAAAAATTCAAATATTTTCCCATAATTTTAAACTGTACTCCTGACTTTAGCAAGATACAGCAAATTACTCTTGTAATCAGATATGTTTCAACCAATAAAATTAAATCCTGATGTTGAAATTAAAATTAATGAAAGCTTTTAAGGCTTCTTACCGGTCGAAAAATTCACAAGAAAACAAATGTCTGACAAAAGTTGGAGAACTTAATGACTTATGTTTAAATTTGCAGGATATCAGAGGACAGGGACTGACAACGGGTCCAATATGAGGGGCAATAAAGCAGGAGTGCAATTTAGAATTAAACAATATAATTCGCGAGCATTCAATGTTCCGTGTAGTAGCCATTCTCTCAATCTTGTTATTAATGGCAAAAGCATCCTTGGAAGCCGCTAATTTCTTCAACATGGTCCAAAAAATATATTTATTCTTTTTGGCGTCTACTTTTCGATGGGCAATACTTTTAAAGCATGTTCAGGGTTCAACTTTGAAAACATGGAGTGACACTAGATGGGAGAGTAGGATAGAGAGGATAGAGGCATTAAAACCTTTAAAATTTCATTTGGGAGATGTATACGACGCCTTGCTAAGCATTTACGAAAACCAAGAAATTGATCATTTAATGATTTAGCCATTTTGGCAATTGAGTATGAAATTGCTCATGAAGTAAATTTAAAATGTAATAAAAAAATTCGCAACCTGAAAGTAAGAAAAAAAGTTTTTTTCTGTGATTTTAGCGTATTTGATGTAATCTCGTTTTATTTTCAAAATAATGGCATTTAGATTGTTTATGTGGTAATATCCATCTGTAATAGAATTTAAAAAAGTAAAAATATGGTTAATTTGTGGCTATGTAGGCTACAAATATTTCATAATTAATTTCTCTATTTCGTGCCGCTAGATCAAAATTCAATAACTTTATTTATGAATATAAGGTTTTATTAAAATTTAAAATTAAATATTTTATTCGAAGAAAAATTAATTATTTTTTAAAAAATATATAATTCTACATAATCTTAAGAGGTCTATTTGTCCGGGGCGGCAATACCACTAGAGCGGGCCCTGCTTGGGAAGATAAAATTAAAAGGAGATTGGATTATAAAACATCTCTGGAAGTTCTTAAGCTTATCCCGAAAGGTAGAGTGTTAGAACAACTCATTTAGTGTCAAATAGTTAAAGTTGGCACTCCTGTTAAAAACCATCATTAGCTGCCGCACTTCAAGGTTCCGTTAGAGAGTTATGCATAAAAACCATCCCTAACGCAAAAAGGTATCTCAATTCTTGTTTCGGACACCGACCGTACGTGTTATGATATTTAGTATAGCGCATTCATTTAATAGAGGCGGCTCAAGGTCAGTCTGCCCTATCCCCACTTCACCACCCTTACCCCTACATGCGAAAGGGAAATTTGCACCTAGCCTACCCTGATACAGTGATCAGCTCGGAACACAGGAACAGTAAGGGACGATGAGATAAAGAGCGGAGTCAGGGGAGCGTGACCTAGTGAACAGGTATAGTGAATGATGGCTTGCTGCTGGTAGGTCGCGTGGGAATCGATTGGAAGTAACACATCTTGACATCTCTCACTTGATGAATAATTTGGATCAAAACCACTCATGTACAGAAACGCTTAGCTTGTTATTTATAAGTTTTAAGTGTGAATTGCAATTTTGAATAACGCCATTTGTTCAGTGCAGTTTGTACAGTTGAAGTAACAGATTATTGATAGTATATTCTTACAAAGCTTCATTGAATAAATAAGTGAATATAAATATTAAAACACACTCATGCCCATAAGTTAAGGAATCTTCGAGATCCTCTGGAAAACAGAGAGCGGTAATAATGTGTGCACTAATGAAGGGCCTGGCAACAATCTGACTCGTGATATAGTTATACTGATACAAGATGTACAGGAAAAATGGAGATACTCAGAGCGTTGCACTGTGTCGTTTCCCTTCCGCCGGTGACATACAGAACGTCAATACAGGATGAAATCACATGAGAATACAGGATGCGCAACGGCTAGGGTCTGTGGTGGTGGTGTCAGAGCTGCTTTTATCGTCCCATGCATGTTCAACTGGATTTAAGTCCGGGGAGCGAGCTGGCCACTCTAGACGTATGATGTCCTCATGTCGCAGGTACTCGTCCAGCAGGCCAGCCCTGTTTGAGCGGGTATTATTATCCATCAGATGGAACCCAGGTCCATTTGCACCACGGAAATGTCACACACACTGCTGCAGGATGTCCTCCAAATAAACAGCAACCACTACAGTTCCCATGGGAAACATATAAAGTGGGATACGTGCTCCTAATATAATGGCACCACAGACGAGAACACTAGTGCCGCCATATCGGTCCCTTTCCACAGTACTAGCAGGGTTGTAACGTGTCCCAGGGGAGTGGCAGATGAACAGACGGCGAGAATCACTCTTCATACTAAACCTCGACTCATCCATGAACAGGACACTATTCCACCTTTATTCGATCTAAAAACAATGAGCCAAGACACCACATTTGGTGAACCACACAGTGATTTAGTGTGAGGGGAATGCATCTGGTGGGTCGCCGAGCATATAGAGCAGTGTTTTTCAACATGTGGGTCACGATCCTCTGGGGGGAGTCACCAAGTCTTGCTCGGGGGATCGCGGACGAAAGCCAGGTAAACGTAAAAAGCATTATTTAAGGTCCTACAATACAATAAAAATACTTTTTTTTCCTTTTTTTTTAACTGTCGAATCGTGGTTGTGTTCTTGAGAGACAAATAACCACATAATTTCCTAATTGGAACCTATTTCTTTCAGGTAATTGTCAAGAAGTATTATTTTTGTTTTGATTTTCATCCGCCACTGCCACTTGCAGCAGACGCGGAGGGTGGCGCAGATCTTCTTAGAACTCCATTTCATCCTCGCTCGCAGCGAAGTTGGTCCGTACTTGTTGGCGTACTGGGATAATTGATTCAGTGAATGGAAAAAAACTGTTCCTATGTGGCTGCTGACCCCACCTCGCCTAACGCGACGCCACCGAGGCAAAGAATATGTCATTACCCGTTACGATGTTTCACAGCATTTGATTTCTCAGTCAGTTGGTATACTCTCAATAGGAAGAAAATTAAATACGTCACTTTTTTAAATCACTTACATAGTTTTAT
Source organism: Vandiemenella viatica (assembly GCA_031002005.1). NCBI lineage: Eukaryota > Metazoa > Arthropoda > Insecta > Orthoptera > Morabidae > Vandiemenella > Vandiemenella viatica. The sequence goes on from JARYHS010008432.1 coordinate 23,832, forward strand.
TACGGATCTGGGGGGGGGGGGGATAAAGGGGGCGGTCGTCAAAGTTTTTTTATGGACATGGGTTTCGCCAATTTTGTTTACTTGTAAAGGGATCGCGTATTCAAAAATGTTGAAAAGCATTGATGTAGACCATAGGGAATACACTGACTGATGGGACGTGTGTGACACAGAGGCTGCTGCGATGTCTCTAACCAGTGATGGTGCTATGCTGGTTGGATGTGTTCAGTCACTTAAGGTCAGATAACCATCCTGACTCAGGTATTCACTACAGTCTTGAAATTACGCTGCGGGCGATATTCAACTCCTGGCGCAACTGGCGCTGTCTGTGGCCGGTCCCTAATCTGTCAATGATCCGACTACACGCAATGAAATCCATATGTGTTATTCCTCCCTGCGACTGAAATATGGTGCCAAATACACACAACACGCAATCAGAACCGCTGAACTCAGGACGTTTGCCCACACGGACTTTTTCTGGCACACTAAGCAGTCCCGTACTGAGCTGCCAGATGTATCACAAGTCTGTGTGTTGTACATCCACGGTGTATGTAGTACACACATTTTCGCCATGTTGTGGACCTCGAGGATCCCTTAAAGTGTGTTGTAACATGTACCCGTTCTCCCCAAAGAACTTTCCTAAATATATGTCAGGGCCCAACAATGCAAGCTGTCTTCTGAAATAAGAGCGATTAAAGAAAGGAAGGATAACTAAAATGGGGATTAATTAGAGAGGGGAACTTTGCAGTACACAGGCATTCAGACATAATGTCATACCGCACTATTCACTCACACACTTCGGCGCTTTTACATGTCAGTAGATTTGTGGTTTATGCTTTCAGGTACAGTATCTTGCTTGTTCCCAACAGCAAACAGGAAAGGGAAAATTGTGCTGTTACCAGATGGTGGGGTCATGACAACTTGTCAAACGTCACTCCTTAAAACACGCTATGCTACAGTACAAGTTGACCAGCAAGAAAGGCTGCGCTGTTTTATTGAATACACCACCCTGAAAAGCACGATGCATCTCAACACAAATAATTGAATTCGGCAATGGCCTTTTGAAGGAACTATCCTGACATTCACCTTGAGTGATTTTGGGAAACCATGGAAAACCGAAATATGGATGGAGGATGAGGATTACAAAAAATACTACTACTACGTTTTAAACGAGCCTTAAGGATTGAAATATAATATTATGTATATCTTAAATTTAACTGGTAGTCTACTAAAATGTACTACACTGTGCTTAATTGATTTGCTGTATTGGGACCATTGTTATTCACCATTCTAATCAATGATTATGTTGTTGATTTTCAGACAAAATTTTAGATTGTTTGCAGATGACATAATCATATATAATAGAATCAAAACTGAAAAAGACTGTGAACAGATGCAGGGTGACCTGCATAGAATACCTAACTGGGTAGGTCAATATGGAATGAAGATAATATCAAGAAAAGTCAGATTATTAGGTATACAGAAAAAAAACTAAAGTTTGTTTATAATTATGGCATAGGGACAGAGTTGCTGGTAGAAGTCTTGTAGTATAAATACCTTAGCATAACATTTGATAATAAATTCAACTGGGCAGAACACATTGGACACATGGAAGGAATATCCTTTATTTACTGGAGAGTTTGATGAGAGGCTGTACCAGAGAAGTTATAGCATTGGGTTAGACCATTGCTTGAATATGGTGGTGTAGTTTGGGACCCACATGTTGGGGATCAAATACAGGAGTTGGAGGGCATTCAAAGAAGAGCAGCTATATTTGCTTGTGGAAATTACTGCAGCGCACAGTCAATAACTGATATGTCAAATGAGCTTGATTGGGAGTAATTGGAAAACAGTAGTCGGGTGAAGAGAGTTCTGGGAGTGTGCAGGGTGGATGTAGGAGATTGGGCTAAGATATTGGTCGAAGAATTAGGAGTAGTGCATGGAAGGGAAAAGATGTCCTTGGGCACGAGCTGTGTCAGGGACTAGCGGGTAGTGGGGGTTGGTACCCGGCTAATGCACCTGAACCAGATGTCGTCCAAAAAATCTATGTCCAAAAAGAAAGTTCTGTAACCGTGTTAAAACCTTGATGCTAACTGCTAAATTTGACCACAGTCGCCACTTGTAGTTTTAAACCCACCACAAGAAGGGTACTAAAGTATAAATGAAAGTCACGAGTTGAAATCACTGAGTTGTATTTTCCAAAATCTTCAAAAAATAATGTCATTTTACAGTTAGCAAGGCAATCGGATATTATCGTCACCAAAAATTACAAGTTGAGAATCCAGAGCACAAACCGCTTTCCCCCAAGTGAAACAAACAAATTTCGAAATTTACATGTCCAACAAACTTTCAAAGATGGCCGACACTATGCGTCCTAACAAGGTACTCTGACCACACCCGACGCCATGATGTGTAATTACCATGACCGCTTCCATCCAAACCGCGCCGGACCCACACGTGTTTCACGTGCACTTTATACTCGAGACTGACCACTGGTCCCCTAGGTTCTAGCCCAGCCTGCTTATATAGAAGTGGCTCACGCGATGCCGTATTTCTACAGTGTACATCCGCGCTCCTACACATACCCTACTGTTTGATCTAATAACTTTCTTGTTACAAGCTTAATCTCGGCGAGGAAATGGGAAAGTGATGTGTGTACTAGCTGAAGTGTTTAATGCCTAAATATCACGTTAATTTCGTCTCTCCGAAAACTTGTCGACATGGTTGATTTTCCCAAGTCTTACGGCATTAGTCAAAGTTTTGTTACTTTTAAAATTGGCTGTAATTATTTACTCGAAAGTAGGCTTAAAATATTATTCTCGATTTTTAGATTCTCCCAAAATGTCTACTTTGTTTAAATCTATTTAGTTATGGTAAAACCGGTAATTCCTAACAATCGGTTGTAAATGTTATTTAGTTTTCATGGTATAACTCTGAAGTTTTATGGATTATCAAGCCGGAAAAATTATCAAAGTGTAGCCTGAATTTCACTGTTTATTTTAAAGTTTATTTCATCTTTGTAGCTGTTATATCTGAGGCACAATAAATTATTCAAATTTTACACGTGGTTTAGTGTCGAGTGAATTTAGAAACCTATAACATCGTTCTATTGCTTTAAACGGCATGAAATAATATGTAGGAAGCTAAAAGAATGGATCTTTAAAACAAGCTAATTTTTAACCCGGAATCTAAGTAGGCTTTTAAATGAAATAAAATGTTCAAGTTAGGTGTACAATTTTACGTGTTCTTTTAATGTTTAAAAATACTTAGAGCGTTGGAAACTATCTGATTTAGGTGAATTTACTTCTCTTTATGGCTGCTTTAATTTATTCTCTACTTTATATTGTGTGGCAGTGTTTAAAATCAGTGTAGAAGCATTTTATGTGTGCAGTGTCTTATAGACAGGTCACTTTGAGATTGGATTATCCTACAACAGGTTAGTGAAATGCCTTAAAATGTGTCTAGAAAATTAATTATGTGTGTTAACTGTTATTTACATGCTCTTTGTGCTTTTGAAATGGTTTAATAGTGCTAGAATTAATTCCGAAAAGTCAAACAAATTAGTTGGTTTACCGGCTTCAGGTCCTGCACTAATATCTTGTATTTTATGGTTTAAAACTACTTGAAATCTATTAAAACTGAAAGATTAATTTATTTACTGCCCGTTTTTCTACTTTTTAAATCCTGAAATTACTTAAAAGACCTAAAATTATTTATGTGAACTGTTTAAGAAAATGAGTATTAAAAATCCTATATAATTACTTCTTGTGGTTATTCCTCTTGAAAACTGTCAGAAATCTGTTAATTTATCTACTAGACTGTCTCAGGGATTATTATGACTA
>JARYHS010008435.1:0-25019 GCA_031002005.1 Vandiemenella viatica
TTACTAGGTCTGGTAAACCTCGAAAACTGTCAGTATTGAAATAAATAAATTAAACATATGCTGAACGAAATGAAAAACAAAATTTTTCCATGACTATCTAACATGATTAAACAAATACAGCTTTATGATGATGAGTAATTAATTCAGCAGCAATGTTTCCACAAACGAATAAATTGGAAATATTCCTTCCGGAGAAAAATAATAGCACCACAATGTTCTGGGTAATGAGGCCAATCTGATTTCTCCCGTACTGTACTTTACGGTCGTGATCAATAGAAGTACAGTACATTCCACAGGAATTACTTTCGACATCGTTCGACATTATACTGGTTGAGTAGAAACAGTGGCCGTTCCTGGAGCAGTTGAGTTCACCATCGATTAAATTCAGCAACGCTCACTCTGGAAACGTCATAAAGGCGAACCGTATCAAAGCACTTAGAAGTAAAGCAAGAAGCTCAATCGACAACATCATAAATTTGTGCTAACAATGATTGCCGTTATAACTATAAAAGCAGAGTTTGGTTGTATAAAGCTCTTAATCGAGTACAATAACGTATGGAAGCATGGAAGCGCAACACTGAGCTCTCGTCGACGTCGAGATCATTATGGTAGAGGCGGGAAAGGAACAGGAAACAATTCGGTCATGGCCTTTAAACAAACCATCCTGGTATTCGCCTGGAGTGATTTGGCGAAATCTGTATGCCACAGGATAGCTTATTTTCCGTTTAGAGTCAGAGGAGAGGTCGTTTAGAACATGATCCAGATTTCAAATTTGTTTATTTTATAGTTTGGAGATATACCTAAAATCGCCTGTTGCGTCTCATTGATAGACCATAAGAACATATAGACCAATTCTAGCATATCTAGAAACGTGAAATTTGGCACATGTGAATATTAAGGAAAAAAATAAAAAAATGATTCGTTTAACAGTTTGGAAATGCTTTAAATAAAGCAAAATTTAGGAATTACACGATTAGAATTATCGCTAATTCCCACCCGTCAATACTTAACACTACCAATGTTATTAAATAAGTGGCATGAAACGCTTTACTGATTCGCTTTGAAGATATCAATCCTGACAGCAGAGTTCCAAAATAATATTTACTAGTAGTACGTTTACTAGTTTTCTTATTTGCCGAAACATATAAGTGACAAATTTTAAAACGTGCTAGGGTTTAGTTTTAAAATATGACTTTGCAATGTTGTAGAATGTAATTGAGTTTATTTACAACACGTCGAATATTATTATTCGCAGATAAAATTCACTTGCAATAAAAGGCACAAATATGTTTTTTTATATGTGGTTATAATGAGACATCGCCATTACTGTTACTTTCCTCTGAACTTGCTTCGAATGAGATGTGTCTACCAATAAACTAGTTTGGCTTTGTAATACGGGTTATTTCAAGAAGTATTTGATGAACTGATGATGCATGGTTTATTATTTATTTATTAAACGTATGATTTGTTACAAAAATTACAACAAATACAGCAACAATAATTATGGAGTTGTGTCGAGAGAGACTATCAATTCAATTGTGCTCCCAATAGCAGCGTGGAGAGCACACGGATCACGCAGTAAACATCCGGTGGGACAATTTCCCACGATGATCAAACCGTGTGCACCACAACGCAGTCACAGTCAGGGGGGGTCCATTAATTACGTGAGGTGTTTTTTCAGAAATGTGGACCCAGCCCTTCCCCACGTGGTGAGTTTTGGTGAGATCTGGTGTGACCCTATCCCCCCTATGGTGAGATGAGATTTTGAGGGACCCCCTTCCACCTCACGTAATTAATGGACGCCCCCTAAGGGTCGTCCTTCAAGCTCCAGCGACGCAACATTTCATCTGTTCTGAATCGGTTTAGTTGGCTCCAGTACTTCCTTGGTGGATCAGCGTCCGGTATCTTCTGCGTAGGATCGGTGACCGTGTGGGCGTTCCGAGGTAAGTTCTGCTGCCACTGTCGCCTTCATTCCACAGCGGGGATAAAGCCGGCGTAGACGCAGCAAGTACAAGACTGAAAACAAGCAAGTTTCAAAAGTTATCACCCATCACATATCAGAAAACTCCAGTGCATTAAACCAACCGCATTCATCCGGGGAGATGAAATATCTTCATCGCCTTTACTTGTACCCATATTGGGAACAGTAAAATCAACGGAGTTATCCTGGTTGTCCGGGTTGAACCGCGTCAATTTATCGAAACCTGACGTTTAAGCCATCATTCTATGGTTTTCTTCGAAGGACTCTGTAGGAAGCCACAGAATGATTGCTGAATTGTTTCCACTCGGAGAACCAAGATAACATCGACATCGACCGCTGATGTCCTGCGCACCCACTTGAAACATCAACGGAGTTTGGCTCGGGACCCCGGGAACGCCAATTCCCGAATCCAGCCCCTTCTCAGGGAGGGTTTGGACCCCTGGGGGATGCAGTAGCAGCACATGGTTTTCTTGACTCGAAGCGTGCTGATGGAAATCTTTGCAAGTTAACCCACACTGCGATGTCTGGCCGTTCCTTTACCTTCCACCAACTGATGGACTGAAGCTACTTGGCGTCTGATCATCGCTGAGCAGATGATGGAAATGACTGGAAGCCAAGGCACCAACCACAGTCCTAATAGCGGCATCTAGATGGACATTCACCCTCTCAAAATGAGCACTGCCCAGCCATACTGGGGCGCAATATTCGGCAGCAGAATAGATAAGGCCAATGTTCGCTTCCCTAGATACTTCGATTTGAAATCCGCCAGTTTCATCACTTGATTATTACGAGCTTGATTTTCTCAACAATATTTTCCAAGTGTTTGTGGTACATGCATGATCTGTCGATTGTGACGCAGAGGTATTTAGGGTTGAGGTTGAAAGGAGCTTTCCAGGGACCGAATGGAAGAGACAGCTGTTGCCTTGTCTGCTGTCTTGATAAATGGAAACAGCACGCCTGTGTTTTCGTAAGATTTGACTGAGGTACAATTTAGCGAATTATTCGTCCTCCTCGCATTCCTCCATAATTCTTAGCTGTATAGTGATGGCAGGAGCGTCGGCGTACAAGAACTTGCGGCTTGTAGTGTTAGGTAGATTCTCCGTGTACAGATTGAAATGTTTCGTTAAATAAACCGGTTGTTGATTCACCTGATTTTTCATACAAGTGGCTTGTTTGACACAAGAAACATCGTTTGTAGATCTCTGAGATGGACAACCATATTCCCTTAGGATAGTTTGAGGGCGTGTTTACTTTATGCTATTTATTGTTCTATTTATGGAAATACTGACTACACAGCTAGAGTCCAGTAATATCTGAGCACTGGGAAGCACTTTGGGAGCGTCCATAAACTACGTAGATCCATTTTGGCCTTCTGTGAACACCCCTCCCCTCCCCATCCCACGTACCCTGACGTGGCTTTTGCCTCTGCCCCTGCCCCCCCCCCCCCCACGTGGCACGAATCTTTTTCCCTTGTCTATTCTGGAAGACATTTTGTACTGTTTTCTCTTGTCAGACTATCGTAAATTATATAGCGGGATAATTAAATGACGGAAATAAATACTGTTGTGTGTTCTGTACCTTATTTTAACTGTGACAAATAATATGACTGAAATGCCTTGGCTCCGAAGACCCTCCCCCCACTCCTCCACGTAACCCAGCGTAGCGTTCCAGCCAACCTCTTCCACCCCCCCCAAGACCGACCCACGTAGTGTATGGACGCTCCCTTAGGGCTTATGTATGTGATCAGCACCAATTAAATTACCGAAACTCTGAATTCTATAGTTACCAAATGCCTCATATGTCAAGTTATTGACGAGTATGTGAATTGATAATAGCAGGGATTATATTGCCCTAGATTTGTGAACGCCTCAAATACGTTAAAATCGTGAATTGGTAATACAACCATTTTCTGCGGAGGTTTAATGTACAGGGCCGGAAAATGATAGTAATGAAACACTGGGCAGGAGTCGAGTCTGGCGCTATTATGCACTAATGACCTAAACATTTATCTTGCGTGGGATTAAAATTAATGCCCACCACATTTTAAGCTTAGGCAGCGAACTGCTCTCCACGGCTCTCCAAACGACGCACCATACTGCTAAGTCTGTCATTCAGTTCCATTAATATTTACAATAGATTAGACTTATCCTGTCCATTATAATGAATGCACTCTCATGTAGAAGCACTTTCAATTAAATATCATTAACATAGTAACCTCAGAATAAAGACTTCTGCTTGTTTTTCTCATATGTTAAAAGTATATAAGACGCATTTTTTTTGTATATGGCTTATGCCTTGTCGACTTCGAGGTAATTAGAGGCGGGAGAGCATAGGGAGCATGGAACGGAAAGGAATTCGGCCATTGTCTTTTGAAGGAAGCATCCTGGCATTCACCTGGGTTAATTTCTGGAAACAATGGAAACCGAAATCTAGATGGCCGTACAGGAATTCGAACCTGCGTCCTCCGAATTCGAGGCCGTGATTCGAACCCGTGTCAAATATTAAAATCGTCAGGCAAACTGCTGGTTCTTCCTCTGGCACAATATCGCAAATGCAATACAAAACTCTTGATGCAGTTTCACACATTAATTCCTTCTGTCGCAGTACCTCTCTAATTGCATGACAAAAATAATATACCATATGGTAAGCTGACATGATATTTATTAATGAACACCACGGTAAACAAGAGAAAGTTGACCCTTAACTGACATCTAAAGAGATTGAATCTAGAATGACTGCCGTATGAAATACTCATTCTAAAGCATTAGTGAAGAACCGATCTCTGAGAAATGATTTGTGTAGACGCGGCACATCTCTGCGGAGGAGAGGAACTTGATGGTGAACAACTTTTGATGGGAATATGACTGAAAAGGTCTGAGAAAGATAAGAACAAGAATATTGTGCGTTCATTGCCAGTACATAAATAAAATAATACCTGGCGTCATATACTAGCTATTAACACGATCACTCAAAGAAAGAGAATGATGTTTATTAGGTTTTCACGGCTCGTTGATGACGGGGTCATTACAGAGAGAAAAAAGGTAAAAAAGCAATGGGAAGGAAGCTGTCAATGAAACTGGTGAAGGAAATATGCTGGAAATCACGGAAACACAAAAACTGGACAGTGAAACCGGGAATTAAATCGGGGACATCCCGAATGTCAATCGCTGACCCTCCTGGATCAGTTTCGTCGCTCTTATACTCCACTCTGAAAGCGAAAATTAAACATTGCACTTGGTTCTATCTAGTTCCACACACGCTCAAAGGGTAACATATCCGAGGAACCTTTATAGTTGAGTACCACCACTCCATGGAAACTGAAAAACATGCAAACAAGTAAAAAACAACTGAAAAACAAGTAACGCTTTGCCGTCGTTGTTGTCCATTGGATCCTTCTTCTGAGCTGTTTGTTAACTGAATAATTTCTAATTCAATATTCACGTCAACCCACAGCTCAGAAGAAAGAGTTCATGTAGGAGATGGCCATTAACTCGACGCCACATCCTGCTGTTGATGAGAACTGCATGACACCAGCAGCAACAACCTAAAGGTATCTTCTATCTAATTGAATAAAAAATGTAATATATCACATGACAAGATGAGACGATATTTTATTGATGCACAAAATGAAAAACAAAAGGAAGACGACCTTTAACATATATCTGAAGAATTTGAATTCAGAACGACTGGTCCATAAAATACTAGTACTATAGCAGAAATATGAACCCATCCCTGAAAAACAATCAGTACAACTGCAGAGGAACAACAGTAGAGGATCTTGAGGGTGAAAAACTTTTGGCTGAAATGTAAAGAAAAACGTATAAACCTGCAAAACAAAATATACAATTAGCTTATTCGTTTGTTGCCCATAAACAAATAAACTGACTCAAAGTGTCGTACAGTAGCTATTAATCACTCAAAGAAACAGAAAAAGGTGTTTATTTGGTCTTCATGGTTCGTTTATGACTGAGTCATTACGGGAAGAAAAAAGTAAAAAAAAAAAAAAAATTGCAGTTGGAGGAACAGTCAAGAAAACTGGTGGGAAGACTAAACCGGATTTGCTAGGCGTGATTCTAGGAAAACACGGAACACCAAATATTGCAAAGCCAAACCGGGAATCAATGACGGGGGTAATGACAGGGAGAAAATGGTAACAAAAACAATTGGAGGGAAAAATTCCACGAAACTGGAGAAAGAACCATGCCGATATTCGCTATGAGTGATTTAAGGAAATCACGGAAAATCAAGAAATGGATAGCCAAACCGGGAATCAAATCCGGGTCATCCGAATGCCAATCGCTGGCACTCCAGGATCAGCTCCGTCGCACCTAGACTCCGCTCTGAAAATAAAGAAACTAATAACAGGCACGACTGCCAGCAATAAAGGAGCAGATATCAGACCAACCTTGCACTTCGCTCCTTTAGTTCCAAATACACTCAGCGGGTAACATATCTGACGAAATGGAACATCTACAGCACCTAAAGGAAACTAAAACATCTTCAGAGGAATACTGTGCCGTCGTTGTTGTTCACTCGGTCCTTCTTCCGAGTCGTATGTCAACCGAATAACTCAAATTCAATATTCAGTAGACCTACAGCTCAGAAGAAAGATTCCGTGAAGTAGATGACGATTAACTCGAAGCCATTCCAGTCACCAACGCTTTCCGTCTGTCAAGGCTGATTGCTGGCTGTAAAGAGCTAAGGAAAAACATTTCATGAGAGGATTTTTAAAATCTAGTTTCACACATGTTACATTTCTCATTTTCTCTTAAAAATAAATAAATTGGGGGAGCCCCCAAAACTTGCTCCTCCAAGCATGGCGGCCTTCCTGTTTTCTACTGCTCGCATCTGCGCATGTATTAAGAGTTAGTAAAAACTACAGGTGGTCCAGGAACGGGATGTGATGTGATCCATGCTTCCAGGTTATACCCGTTTGCATAATCCCATCGGGAGAGACAGTATGAAAACAAAATATTGAAGATGTAAGGGTAGAGGGAAAGAAGTGCCATGGTTTTACTCCTGGGGGGAAACAAACCTCTGCGACAGTTAAGGTGGGACATAAGGGTGGCTGGCTAAGATATTGCCAGTACCACGACAGATTCTATACTAAGGGCGAGGATAGTGTGCAAAGTTGTTATTAATGGGTGATGTATCATGCAGTTACTTACCCCGAGAGAGGCAAGCCATCTCCCAATGTGGAAATCCGTGTTGTTTGAGTGACTGGCGGGGTGTCCTTGATTCCAACGGCAAGGCTGGAGCAGACGTGCCAAGGCCGATGACCAACAGCCGCGGCTGTTCTGGCAACGTTCAATCCACCACGGGTTGCTACCACGCCAGCTCCCAAGCCGCCAAGTTTCACCGATGTCCACCCCGAAGCAGGCGCCGACAACCACGAGGTGGTGGTTCAAGTTACCGCATTTAACCGGCGCTCATCTTCTTCAGGGCTCCTGGCTGCAAGAAGTCCTTGGTCATGGAGGTGAAAGTGGTGGATGTAGCAGACGCTTGATTTTCTGTGATTTTCCACCACTTCTAGTCACACGCTCCACTGTTTTCCCGAAAGTCAATGGCTAACCTATCATGTTCTGTTTCAATACACTGAGATCTGTTCTCACAACGAACAGAATGACAAAAAGAGTAGTAACAGAGCAGAAGTAAACTGAACATTTTGATTCCGTCAAATCTATTACCACATACGCTAAATGGCTGCTACGTCAGATCTGGTTTAACTCGCTAATGTTGTTCCACTGTTGATGTTGCATGACGGTAACTGCAGAATGTCTTCAGAGCCCCAATGCGCCGTCGTTAGTGCCGTATGGTCCGTATTCCGAGAGGTCAGTCAACCAAACAACTCATATTTAATGTTTGGCTTACTTACATCTCGGAAGAAAGATTCCATTTGACAGATGAGCGACGCCACTTCGCTGATCAGTGATGGATTTGTTGATGAATGATAATGGAAAACGAGAACTGCCTTACGTTAGTAACCACAAGCTGTTGGAGTCAACAATCTGAAATGACTAATTCTTTGTATGAAAACATAAGTGGTGGGTATAATACCAGCTAGAGTTGTTTGTGGGCACGACAGAGGCTAAAAGTCAACATCAACATAGGACTAGGTGCTTACATGGTATGCTTAGATATTGTGTATATAATAAAACATGGGGCACAGTTGGCCCAGACGGCATATAAGAAACCTATGCATTGTATTAAAAGTACTTTTTGTTTGATAAACGCCCTGCCCATGACCGGTCGTATGCGGTTATCATGAGGGATGGGAACTTCTGGGAAGATGAAAGGGGGATACTTCCCGTTACCTTCTCCAGTGTGGTTGTGTTGTTGACTGCGATAGTGTGTTGTTCAGTGCAGAGTGTTGTGTATGAGAGATGAAAGAAAAGATAGGATGAAACACGGTGCTGGCCCATTCAGTCCTTCTCTTCCTAAAGATGAGTACCATGTTGGTGTCTGGCATTGACATGCGGTTAGCTGCTTCGAGCCCTGATAGTGGGGTACAGTTTCTTTATAAGGACTTGGCCGGCAGAATAGGAGATGTGGTGGTGCTCAATTCCTAATCACCAGATTTTGCATCAGTCCTGGGTTAAGCGTATGGAGTGACTGTTGATGGTGATGGTGATCCCCCTGTGTGTCTTGTGTCGTATCATCACAGTCATAAAAATTTACAAGAGTAGTTACGAACACTGTACCACCGGGGAAGGCAACGGGAAACCAACCCAGTTCTTCTCCCCTAGGAGGTTACCATGGAGAGGTAAAAATGCATCACCGAAATCATCTACACTCGGCTACTGATTGACACTCATAGAAGAAGAAGAATATTTTGTAGAGCAACGCAGTTGAGACAATGTACTGCACTGATGCTTTTGACATTAACCTACAGGTTGCTCGTCAGGCATCCATGATAAAAGATGAATTTTAGAAATAGCAATACCACAGCACATCAATAAAGACACAATACTTCTTGCTTTGCGGTCTACAGGTCAGGAGTAATTGAAACTATGTAACAGAAGGGCGGGAAATGCACGTAAACAACTGACTACGAACTGTGGTAATGTGTGTTGCGTTATTCTGTTTGTGTAAAATGTGTTTTTGAGGCAGAATGTGAGTACCACCCCAACGCTGTCGTTGACGATTACGGGAAACCGTATAAAACAGAATAACCGGCTGATACGTTCGTAAGGGGAATTAAATTTCCAAACAATATATCTCCCGGTTCAAGAGATCATGTATTGGATCGTTACCCTCAATGAACTACATTTTAAATTCTAATGTACCACTGGGAGGAATATAAACAGAAAGATGTAATACTGAGAAAGAAAAAAAATCGTAAGATAGTTTGTGTACTAGCCGCTGAGATTATGTGATCATTTACTCGCTAATAACACAAACGCTCTTTAACGGAGATAATTGTTTATTGGAGATTCACGGCTCTATGACGAATGTGCCGTAACAGCAGGGCAAGAATGGTGAGCAAGCAATCGGAATGAAACTGAAACACGACCCTTTTGAAGGAAGAATACTGACATTCAGTAGGTGTGATATCGGGGAAACATGGAAAATCTGATTTTATATGGTCAGGACAGGTAATCAATCCGATTCAGTCCTTTGTCGCTCAGTTTCGTCTTACTGATATTCCGCTCTGACAACGAAGGGGATAGCAACAGGAACAAACTGCCCCCAATAACATATTAGCCATTAATCGACCTTTGTGCTTCCGTCCCATTTAGTGCTAGAGATGGCAGAGCTTGTCCAACTCGTTATTTTGTGCCACCATAGGTGCTGCATGATAAAAACTGCAGAATATCGCCAAAGTACCACAGTTCCACCACTGTTGTTTCTATGGTCCCTCTTTAGAGATGTGAGTATCATGAATAATTTATATTTAATATTCATGCTACTTCCTTCTCTGGAGAAAGATTCCATGTAGGAGATGATCCACCTAACATTCCTGCTGACGAATCACATTAGCAGCAAATACCTGTTGATGTTAACTGTTTTATTATGATCAAATCTTTAATAGAAAACGTTAGAGGTTGGCATAATACGGCCTGCAGCCATCTGTGGACCATTATAGGGGCAAAAACACTTCAACCCAGGACTGATGAGGAATGTGGTGCGTAGATAGTGTTGCAAGACATTGCATTTACGAGGTATTACAAGTATAGTTAGCTCAAAACTATTTTCTATTTAATTTGACCAATATTCATCATTTCAAATGTGAAGCTTATATTCCTACATAGTCTAAACTATTATTGAATTCCTTGTTATCAAAACTTGTTGTATAGAAGGCAAATCTGTACGCAGAGAAAATCTAGCTGGCCGGATAGGGAATCAAACTCGGATCTTTCAGAAAAACAATCCCTAACTTTATTGCACTCCGACTACGCTCTGTTCCGTCGCAATTGAGAAGGAAGACAATGGCAACAGGAATAAATGTCTACGATAACAGATCAGAAACTAATCGACCCAAGTGCTTCGTTGCATTTAGTACCACATTCGCAAAAGGGCTGCCATAATTATAGAAATAATTGACTTTTATGTGTATCAGTCAAATCTACTACCACATACGCTTATGGAGCAGAAATGGAACACGTGTTCTGACTCACTAGTTCTGTTCCGAAAAGGAAACTGCAGAATATGTTCAGAGTCCCAATCTGCCGCCGTTGTAGTCCGTATGGTCCGTCTTCAGAGGTGTAGGCAGACTGTATAATTCAAATTAAATATTCAGTCAACTTACTCCTCTGAAGAAAGATTCCATGTCAGATGTGACCATCAATTCCACGCCACATCGCTGATCAGTGAAGCTCCTGTTCCTCCAGGCATAGATATGACGCAAAAAAACCACAAAGACAATGAAGTAAATGAAGAGACAAATATCTGCTATAAGAGAGTAAAGAATAATCACACCTCTTGTAGCTCTTGCTTCCGTTACAGCTTGTTCCAAAGACAATTAATACTTGACGTATAACGAGATCCAGAGGATATGGATTATATCTGCAAATACAACTGTTGTATCGTGTAATCTACAGAATATCTCCAAAATCACATTCCTCCGTCGTTACTAATCCTTAATGCCTGGTGCCAAAGTTACTGTTCAACCACCACCCTCGGTTTCCTGAAATGGATCGATTAACAGTGGTGGATCTCAGCACTAGTGTAATTAATAGACATTTTCATTCGACTCAGTGGCTTAATATTAAGTTTGCAAGGTAAGAAAATGTATTAAAACATATACACAAACTTTTAACTGATAAATAATAGTATTTTAAGTCAAAACCTAAATACTTTTTCCTAATTTGGAACATTATGTGACAAAGCACGTAATTCAAGTGAAAGATTTTTTCATTAGGAATGTACAATGCCATTGAAAATGTTCGTTAACACTTCATTTAAAGATTTTTTTTTTTTTTTTTTTTTTTTTTTTTTTTTTTTTTTAAAGAAGAAGACTATTCTGAGTTTCTATGAAGCTGAAATACAGTTAAAATGAACATTTTAATTAATACATTTAAGGATAGGGCAAAACCAGTAAGTGTATCACCAACTTAGAGTGACTATTTTAATAACAATAGGTGCAGTAAAGCCGTTTCTCATAATGACGTACTAACATATTCAACCTGATGCGTGTTAAAACCTGGAAAAATATGCCCAGTGGCCGCAGGATCAATACAACCGAAAAATCTTAACAGCAGAGGCACCACATCCCTGACAGCATGTTGGAACGTATACTGACGGAACTTTTGACGCTATGCTACCCAAGGAAAAGAACGCACAGTTCCGCTGATCTCGTCCCGTGCTACCTTTTTCTCATTGGGCAACTTCCGCGTAGGGATCCCGCCTAACCCGACGGTTAATCTCCCCCTCGCATGAACCACACAGATCCAGAGTGAATTGTACCCGCGGAGCAGAGGGGATGGCTTGGTAACCACGGGACCGCCAGTCCCGTATCCGACACTTCCCTCAGTAGAAGGTCCGGACCCCTGAGGTTAATTCACTTACAGTCGGTGAAGTGAACAATATTCTATGCCCGTAAATGCTTCGATGTATAGCCGGTAAAGTGAAGACTTCTTTAATCTGCCAGACAAGTCGGGTATATCACTTATAAATGCTCTAATATAGATCAAAGCAATTCTATGTTTTTTTTATGTATACGTGTAAATCATAATTTTAAACGTTCTAAACTGATTACTTAATTTGGTGCTTAGCATAAGGATTTATTAACTGAAATAAATAGTGTGTATGTCAGCCATTATTTCACCAAAATTGGTGAAATATCTACTCAATGACGGTTAGAAGTAACCTGGGTACACGACGTTGATGCACAATGTGCTTTGCACTCCTGGGAGCGATGAAAGAAAGAGGGAGATTTTTGTCATGATTCCTTCTCTAACCCTGCCCATCTATCATATGAGCAACATAAAATGGTATACACATACAAACTACAACGAGATGAAAGGGAGGTTGATCTATTGCGGATTTTTAAAAATAGGCGCATACAATACTGGTTCCACTGGATAAACGAAATACCTGTCCGCGATATGTGAAGCGGTACACAGGAATTCAGAAGAGGAAGTTATTGTACTCAGAAAAAATTTGCGCAAAATTAGCTACTGTATTCATATCCCACAAATAACTAGCATGTCATGATGTGTCGTTTACTTCAATTAACACAGTCACAGAGAAAATGGTTTGGCGATCAAGCAACGGAAAGGAAACTGACGGTAAGTCCATAATGCGCCGTCGTTAGTGGCTGTCTCTCTTCAGAGGGGTCAGTCAGACGAATAATTTATAATTAATATTCGCCTAACTTACACCTCACAAGAAAGAGTCCATGTAACAGACGACGATTATCTCGACGCTACATCGTATAGCTGATCAGTGGTGCTTCAACTGATTAATGAATATAGTTGACGAGAACTGCCTCAAACTACTGGCAATGTGCTCTTGGAACCAACAGTACAATTCATAGCTAAGGGAGCGTGCACAAACTACGTGGCTCGGTCCAGGGGGGGGGGGGATGGGTTGGCTGGAAGGCTACGCTGGGCTACGTGGGGGGAGGGGGTTTCCGAGCCTGGCCACGTAGCTTTCACATTTTTCACGGTTAAAATGAGGGACAGAACTCACAACAGCATGTGAATATTTATTTCCCTCTGTTAATTATCTCCGCATGCAATTTACAATAGTCTGACAAGAGAAAACAGTGCTAAATGTCTTCTGAAATCAAAAGGTGAAAAAAGCTACGTGCAACGTGGGGGGGAGGGGGGTAGAGGCAAAGGCCACGTAGGGCTACGTGGGGGGGAGTTCACAGGATGCCAAAATGGAGCTACGCTGTTTATGCACGCTCCCTAAACGCAATTCAACGCCATTCATGTGTTAATCGATTCCGTACTGCCTAAGATGACCGTTGTCTTCGAGTATGACGGTGATTCCATTGAGAAAGGGTGGCATCAAATTTGTATCCTATCCTTAAACTGTTGCAACAGGTGCTTGATATCCGGGATACAGGCACTGGTCCCACACATGTTATATCGCAGAAAAATTTGGGGATCTTACAGGTCACGGGAGTACCTCAACTTCATGCAAACAGATCATAGTGATACGAGCAATTCCCTGTTGAAAAACAGCACCACGATACTGTCTAGTCAGCAGTATCACATGAGGACCCAGAATTTCCAAGACGTACCGTTGTGAGATCAACGATTCTCAGTCACTACCAGCCATAATCTGGAGTCATTTCCGATGGCTCCCCATACCGTGACGCAAGGAGTAATACCGCTGTGATTTTATAACACATTAGAAGAACGGTAGATGCCACACTCGGAGCCGATGGTCGTCCGCCGTAATGCAGAATCGCTGAATACATTGAATGTCGTCGCATTATTTTCAGCGGGAAATCGAAAGTTGAAAAACTGAAGTAGACTCGCAACATGTCACCGGAGGAAAGGCAGAAGAGGATCTTGTGGTAGAGAAACCACTGGCCGGAATTTAAACAACATGAGGTAAGATTGATAAATGAACAAATGAATGGTACTTTTTCTATAGGTAGACGACAAGTAAATACAATAAAATGATGTATAATTTAATCGCTATTAAGACAAACATTCATTGACATAGATAATTATTCATCAACGGGGTCATAAATTTACGACCAGGCCTTTATTCATCGCACTGAGATCCTGCTCTGACAACGAAGAGAATGGCGACATGAATAACCGTCCGAAACAGCAGATAATTCGACTATTTTGCGTCCATCCTATCTAGTACCACATATGCTGAATGGTTGCCATATGCGAAGAAATGGCAGATCTGGTCTAACTCGCTAGATTTGTGACTAGTTGTGGCGTGACTGTAATTGCAGAATAACTTCAGAGTCCAAATCCGCTGACGTTGTCCGTGTGGTCCCTCTTCAGAGACGTAGGTCAATCAAATAACTCATATTTAATATTTAATCAACTTACACCTCAGAAGAAAGATTCCATGGTATAGATGACCAATACTTCGATGCCATGTAACTGATCAGGGGATTTTTTTTTATTGCTTTACGCCTCGTCAACATCGAGATCATTTTAGGTGGGAAAGTACAAGGAACGGGAAGGAATTCAACCATGGCATTTTTGAACGAAGTATCCCGGAATTCGCTTAGAATGATTTGGGGAAACCATAGTAAACCAAATCTGGATTCCCGGACGGGGATTCGAACCGGCGTCCTCCCGTATGCGAAGCCAGAGCGTTAACCACCCAGTTTGATCAATGCAGCTTCTGTGATAAAGCACTACAGTTGACAAGAAATTCCTCACAGTCTGTTGGTGTCACGAATACTATTGTGATCAAATCTGTGCCAGCAAACATTAGTGGTGAGACATAAGAGCTACAATTGCATGTGGTCAGTCGTTGAGGGAAAAACTGAAAATAAATCCAGAACTGGAACCGAACGAGATGTGTAGAAGGTGTGCGCAGATATTCTGTTTATATTAAAACAAGGGGGGATGCTGTCCCCGTTGCTTTAAAAGAAACCTTTCGAAAGTAGTAAAAGTATACGAGAGCAAATTAACGTTACCAACAAACCTGAATGTCAGCAGGAAACATACATTGCTTTATGTTTAGAGCAGAGGTTAGAAATCTACATATGTTTCAGACATTTTATTTCTCAATTTCTGATACCAGCTCTGAAACAAAAATAGATCAGTAATAGTTTTTGTTCTTATGCTTCACGCCTCGTCAAGTTCAAGATTAGTAGAGGCGGAGTTTGCAAGAAACGGAAGGATTTCGGCTAAGAGTAATGAAAGAACCATTCCGACATTTGCCTGGAGTAATTTCGGTGATCCATGGAAAACTAAAAATAGTCGATTTCCCAGCTTTTCAGTCCAGAGAAGTAAAGAGGGAAAGGGGATGTAGGCTACCGCAATTCGATTACCAATATAGGTCGGTGTGCGGTAACAGCAGGGATGTCACGTGAAATCACCATCGAGCCATCCAGATTTCAATTTGTCAAGGTTAAAACGAGATCACACCAGCCGAATATCGGGGTACTACTTTCAGATTCTATACCATACCTTATTTCTAATAAACTCTGGTGGCGAATAACTTCAACAAGGCGTTAGTAGTAAGGAAAAAATAGAACGTTTTCGCTTCGTTACTAGTCTAGGTTGTAACGTAGTGAGAAGCGGCAAATGGAATGGGCAGACAAATAGAAATCTGCTAATCGAGAGTGGAAAGTAATTATATCTCCCATAATTTTCACTTGCTTCCCAGCTGGTTCCACATACTATCGATACATGACATACATGGAAGACATAGGGGATATAGAGTACATCGGAATTTATCTACCAATAAAACTGTTGAATGACGTAACCTGCAGAATTTCTCTTAATTCCCAGTGTTCCGTCGTTATTACCCGCTTTGTCCCTCATCAGAGATGGCCGTGCTCCGAATAATTCATAATTAATATTCAGAAACACTTCCATCATTGAAGAAAGATGTACTACGTTACACGGCTGATCAGTGGAGCGGCTGTATCATTCTGAATACCAGGTACAAGAAAAAATGGGTTTTCAGTAGAAGACAAAATAGATAAAGACACTTGTCAAAAAAATTTAAATGATAATAAGTACTGTTTCAAATAAAAACCTGCAGTCTTTTTCCCAATTTGGAATATTTATGATACAACAAGTAATGCAAGTCAAAGAGAACAAGAAATGTTTATTAAATTTCTTAGATAGTGAAATGTGAAATATTAAAAAATTTTGACTATAAAAAAGTAAAGATACATGGTTAGAAATAATCGATTGTAAAAGGAAGAGCAAATTTCTAATATGGTCGAGAACTTGTAACCATGAAATGCAATCTTGGCGTCCGTAAACACCATAGAAAGATTGTTTTTTTCAACGATTAATAAGCTCCTGAAACGGAATGAGTACGTCCAAGGCCTTCTGAAGGAACCATACCGGCATTAGTCTAGAGTGATTTCAGGGAACCATGGAAAACCGGAATCTAGATGTCTGAACGGCGATTCGAAACGGCGTCCTCCCACATGTCATAGCACTACCTCTCACCCTCCGCGCTCGCTAAAAAAAAGTAAAAATGGAAAGGAGATGTAGGCTATTTGCAATTCGATTACTAATACAGATCGATGTGTGGTAACAGGATTTGGGAGGTCACGTGTTCAAATCACTGTCCAGCCATCAAGATTTCGATTTGCATGGTTATCACGAAATCACCCCAGCCGAATGTCAGGAAGATTTCTTCAAGATTCTGTACCATTCCTTGTTCTCAATCAATGATCTGGACAGCATCAAGGCGTATACCCATAAGAAACAAAACGAAATGTTTTCGCACCCCCACGTGTTTAAGTTGTGACACAGCGAGATGCAGCACAGGAAATGGAAAGACGGATAAACGTATCCTAAAAGAGAGTAGAGATTATTTATATCTCTCATAGTTCTTGCTTCATTCCCCACTGGTTCCATATATTATCAATACATGACATACATGGAAGACATAGAGGACCAATACGACTGTTGAAATCATAACCTAAAGTATATCTCCTAATTTACAATGTACCGTCGTTATTACCCGTTTCGTCCCTCTTCACAGATGGTCGTGCTCAGAATAACTCATATTTAATATTCAAAAACACTTCCATCAACGAAGAAAGATGTACCACGCAACATGGCTGATCAGTGGAGCCCCTGTGAATAAATTCTCCTAAATGCCAGATAAAAGAAGAAATCGATTTTCAATACACCACTCCCCTTATTTCTGTCGCACTACCGCAGCAGAAGAACATTCCGTCCCTTGAACTACAGAGATCCAGAGTGAAATGAACCCGCGGAACTGAAGGGGTTGGTCCGGACCCCTGGGGGTACTTCACGTGCAGTCCGCGAGCTGAACAGTATTTTTTCCGTGTAAATGTTTCTATGTATAGCGTTGAAGAATTCTCTAAGCTACCGTGAACGTCGGGCATAATACTTTAATGTTCGAACATAGAATAAAGTATTTCTATGTTGTTTATGTATACCTGAAATCATAATTTGAAATGATTGGTAGTTTGATACAATTACATGTATCGTTTGAATGATGCGAATTAGCGTTACAATGATGATGCTCCTTGCTGTTTTTGGCGTATATGAAGCGTCCATGCTGGAAGTTAAGAAGTCCAAAAGTAATACTCTAAACGGCTATCAAAGTCAATGTTATAGACGTTTATGATTTTGACAAAATTCATTTCACTCCCGTTTTGGAAGAATTAATGTAACATTTATTGGTGAAAAATATTTGACATTGTCTTTATTTGTCATTAACAGAAAGTTCAATATTTTATATAATTTTTATTTTTAGTATAATCTTGTAGAAACAATTTTATTTGAATCAACAATAGCAAAGTGATTACTTAACGTAAGGGTTTATTATTTGAAATAAATAGTATATGTCAACAATTATTTCATCAAATCTGATGAAACATCGATCCAGTGACGGTCAAAAGTAACCTGGCCACTCGACATCGTTGCAAAGCGTTCTTTGTTCCCCTGGGGATCGATGGGACAAAAGGAAAGCGTTTTTTACGTGTCGTGTAGGATATTAATCCATATCTTAACATTCGAGTTACGGCTGCTGGTTGCTCAGTAATATGCTGTCATGTTCCTGCCACGCTTACGCGATTTTCGATTTTTGCGACGTGATCTCCGAGCTAAAGCAATACACGAATTACAAGATTTCATTTCAAATAAATATCTGAAAGCGATATTCCAACAACCACAAATTATCATGATCTTTGTACGCAAACTTTTGCTACAGAAAATGTGCTAAAAACAGGTCATCCAACATAATCCCTACCGTCAAATAGACAACAATTCAACGCTTCGCGGTAAGGTGTGTTTTTTATGAAAGTAAAAGTAAATGACGTAATGTTTCCAACCAGAGCCGAATGGTACTCCACCGCCTTCCCTTATCCCGAATATCGACCTCCTCCTTGCTTGAAGCACAGAGATTCCATATGAACAGGACTCACGGATAGGAAAGGGGGGGGGACGGTAGGCTGTTGGCTCGGGTACCCCGGGAACGCCAGTCC
Organism: Vandiemenella viatica; assembly: GCA_031002005.1. Lineage (NCBI taxonomy): Eukaryota > Metazoa > Arthropoda > Insecta > Orthoptera > Morabidae > Vandiemenella > Vandiemenella viatica. Next base: position 18,558 of record JARYHS010008435.1, read on the forward strand.
CGTATCCAGCCCTTCCGTCAGAGGAAGGTCTGGACCCCTGGGGGATCACACATAGAACGATTTTCACCGTGGTGGTGTATTCTGAACTCAAGCAGGGTGTGTGGGGTGAGGTGTGTACAATACATGGAAACCAAACCAAGAACCCGGCAAAATCAAGCGGCACAAGAGGTGACATCCGAATCCGCCATCAGCGGATGGCCTTTGGCCACAGTACGGACAATTCAGTTTAAAAATTTACCAAGACTTCCTGAGAGGGAGGGCTACAAATAAGTACGCTGAGGAAATAGAAAAATTTAATTATAGTTTGGAGAAATATGTTACAGCTCACTTTCCATGAGTGCTGGATAGCATGGTCTCTAGGCGAGATGATTGCTCGATTCGACTCACCGTCAAATTGCAGGAAGAGGTAAAGCGAACTCCGAATAATTACGCGAACTGTCCATCATCACTGCTAGGGACATATTATCATCCGTAAGATCTAATTAGGTACAATGCTCATGTAAATCCGAGTGGTAATGCGCACATAATTTCTGTTATTTAGCTAGCCGCATTACAGTACATGTAACTTTGTTGGAACTTGTAAATCATGATTATAAATGTTTTAATACGTTGGGTAATTTGATACAATTTCATGTCTCGTTTGATTAATGCGAATAAACGTTAATATGATGATGTTACTTGCTGGTTTGGGAGTATATGAAGGATCCAGTTTGGAAATAAGCCAATAAATATTACTTTAAATGACCCCTCAATTGAGAAAACGTTAATGATTTTGATAAATGTTGAACCATTATTTTTTCGTCACGTGGGTAGACTAGAGGTAATTCCAGTAAACTACTGATTCCTCGTCTGATATCAGATCAGTTAACAAACACTAATGTTTAAGGAATTTTGCGCGTATTGCGGATATCATAAGAGATGAGCGTACAATACTCGTTCCTCTGAAGAAATGAAAAATCTCTCCGCGATAACTGAAAGACGTACACAGAGAACCAGGTGGGAGTTTTAGAAGTCAAATCTGTACTCGGAAAAGAAGTTGTCCAAAAGTTGTTGCTACAGTCAAATACAACAAATAAATAGTGAGGCGATTACTCGCTATTAACACCAGCACTCAGTGACAGAGCAAATGGTTCAATGGGTTTCAAAAGTCATCGACGACAGGGTCATATCAGAAGTTAAAGAATAGTGAGAAAGCAATGGGAACGACCGGATGGAATCATACCGGTATTCGCTACGTGTAATTTTAGGAAAAATCGAAATCTGGTTAGCTGGATAGGGAATCAAACTCAGGTCTTCCCGAATCCCAATCTCAAACTTTGTCGCTCAGCTAACACGGTGGTTTCTGTCGTAACTGAAGAGAATAGCAACAGGAATAACCGTCTGCAATAACAGATCAGATTTTTTTTTTTTTTTTTTTTTTTTTTTTTTTTTTTTTTTTTAATGGCATTTGGCAACGGAGGCCATACAGCCAGCTCAAGGTATTTATAATTGCTTTCAGTGGATGGACGCCACAGGACGGACAGGACATTCACACAGACACACAACACTTAACATCCATGCCCGCGGCCGGATTCGAACCGGCGGCCTTCGGCACGCGGAGCTAGCACTCTAGCCCCTACGCTACCGAGGGCGGCAGATCAGAAATTAATCCACTCTTGTGCTGCCATGAGTGAAGAAATGGGAGATATGGAGTTACTAATTAGTACGCTATAGGTGTATCATAATGGTTACTGCATAGTTTCTTCAGATTCTTAAAGCGCCGTCGTTGGTGTCCGTATGGTCCGTCTTCAGAGTGGTACGCAGACAGAATAATTCGTAATTAACATTCTGCTTACGTACCACACAGAAGAAAGATTCCACGTAACAGTCGACTCCACATCGTTGATTAGTGGAGCTTCGATTGATTAATTACTGTTGTTGACGAGAACTGCCTCACATTAGTGGCAACAACCTGTTAGACTCGTGAATCATAATATGATTAAATCATTGCACACATATGTTATCGCTCAATTACTTGGATATGTTTTTTCTTTAAAAGATGGCACTCGGCCTTGTAACCATTTTTGTACCTACGGTGGAATATTAAACGCTTCTAGTGTTATTGATGATCACAAATGTGAAGACAACACAGGCCGGACACAAAACTAAATTATAAAATCCTGACATGATTACCGAGCTGAAGAAATAAATGAATTAACAAAAAAAAGTACAAACCAATAAATAGATATTGAAATTTCAGAATTCAGTGCTTATGGGAAAACGTAAGCTGTTTCTTAAAAACATTCACTTTTTAAAAAATATCTTTTTCTACTGCCACAAATTATTACGATTGCTTTACGCAATCTTTTGTGACAGGAATTGTAACTAAAACAAACTATCCAACCCAGTGGCTGTCAACTTGATCCCTATCGTCAACTAGTGGGCATTTCAATGGCTGTTCTAACATGCTAGTTTTATGTTATCACGGGTGTTGCGGGTAGGAAAGAGCAGAATATAGCCAGAGTACCACTGCGTCGTCATCGTTGCTTCTGGGATCTTTCATCAGGGACAGCAATATCAGAATAATTTGTATTCAATATTCTGCATACTTCCGTCCCTGAAGAAAGATTCCATGTTCCACCAGATGATCCATGCCACAGAGTTGATCACCGACGTTCCTGCTGGTGAATCACATTAGTGACAACAACCTGTTTGTGCCAAGAATCTGATTATGATCATATGATTAGTGGGAAAAGTTAGTGGTGTGCATATCACTAGCTAGTCATTCGTGGACAGAGAAAGAGGCAAAAATCAGCTGTATCGGGACAGAAAGGGTCGAGGTGTGTAAGTAGATTACAAAAATGCATATATCTAGCTCACTTCGTAAATAGGCGGCCTGCTCGTAGTATTAATTACCATAGAACAAATTTAAACAAACCATAAAGTCAGCTGCTAAAAACCTTTTTTCTCAGGTAAGAAGAAACAGGTTCAGAGGAGAGTTCAGCATTATATAGATGTTTCAGACATTTTATTTCTCACTTCCTGACACTAATCTTGGAACAAAGACAGATGAAAGTACTAATACTACGCAATGTAGTCTTCACGGGTGTACCGCCGGATAGTGTTGTGGATAGTGTTGTGGAAACACAATATTTCGACGGCTGGCTCTGCTCTGCCGTCTTCTGCCGTCTTCATCACCTGAAGAAGACGGCAGAGCCAGCCGTCGAAATATTGTGTTTCCACAACACTATCCGGCGGTACACCCGTGAAGACTACATTGCAGTCATACGCCGGGAAAGTCTTCGTTCTTACACTAATACTACGGTTGATCAGTTACACAAAATATTTAAAAAATATCATTTGATTAAAATTTAGCATTATGAATGAATATTCTATTCTGTTACATAACTGCTAGAATTGTTTTTTAATAACTTATTCAATAGTTTGGATTGTATGGAGGGGGGATAATAAAAAGCTACCCAGCAGGGGCGGATCCAGGATTTTGGTTTGGGGGGGGGGGACTTGGGCGGACTTTGGTTTGGTGGGGGCTTGGCTTGAATGAAATTTGGTTCAGAGGGCTTGCCTTCAGTGGATTTTGGTTTTAGGGGGGGGAGGCTTGAGTCGGCCCTTAGGGTAGTCTTTATAGCCTTCTCGGGCCTCAAATCCGTAGAGCTAAAACAAAAAGAAAGAAAGGTCTCCAAATTACAGTGTGGGGGGGTGGACCTAGATGCTTTTGGGGGGGGGGAGCTTGAGCCCCCTAGCCCCCCCCCTGGATCCGCCCCTGGACTACCCAGTGTAGTTCTACAGGAGAATACAGCGTTGCAGTTATTCGAGAGTCTTCTTAAACTGGCACTGAATATGCACAGTTATCTTCAGTTTTAATATGTTGTCCTTGATGGATTGGTGGAAATCCGCGAATCTGATATCAAATTTGGGTTGATATTAAAAGCAGCAATTGTGACTGGTTGCTGCTTTTAATATCAACCCAAATTATCTTCAGTTTGATACTTGTTCTGGATCGATGTGCATCAGGGGGCCTAAAAAGTACTGCCCGGGTTTCACATATCCAACTGTACTCTTGAGGACTCTAAAGTGTTACCGCCAAACTTTGCATACAATCTGAGAGAAATCTGTTCCCAGTTTTATATCTGCACGCTACATAACCTTAATAATTGTGCGTTGAATCATATACACATGGACATTGCTTTCAGAAATCATGGTAATATCTAAACTAACGAATGTAGAATCAAACGCGTAGGACATGGCTTGCCAACGGATTTATATTCTACAGACGCCGTTACCACATTATCGCATCGGAGTAGTATGCATTCCGATGGCAGAGGCTACCGCATCCCAGACAGCGCGTTCGGACTTATGCTGTCGGTACCGTTTGTCTGTGTTACCGAAACCGAAGGACGCACCATTCAAATGATCCCGCCCAGTGTTACCGCAACAAGAGGAGACGCGGTACCTTGTTTCCTCATTGAGCAGCTTCCGCTTAGCCCCTCGCTTGAACCACGGAGATCCAGTATGAACTGAGCCTGCGGGTTGGCTCGGTACCCCGGTAGCGCCTAGCACTTCCCTCAGCGGGAGGTCTGGACCCCTGGGGGGTTCAGAGAGGTCAGTCAACTGAACGATTCATATTCAGTCAACTAACACCTCTGAAAAAAGATACCATGTAGGAAATGACCATTATCAACTCGACAACACATTGCTGATCAGTGGAGCTGCTGTTGAAGAATCAGTATAGTTGACCAGAAATGCCTCACGTTAGTGGCAACAACCTGTTGGTTGTTGAATCTAGTTATAATTAAATCTTTGTCATCAAATGTTAGCGGTGGGAATAACAATAGCTACAGCTATTAGTGGGCCATAGCAGAGGGGGGGGGGGGGGAAAATCAGCTCAGGTCTGGAACGGAACAAGGTATACACATGATGTGATATGAACTTATCTGCAGAATACAACATGAAGTATAGTTGGCCCAGTTGGTCTGTAACAAACTTGGCCGTTACATTAATTACATTAGAGTAAATTGTCATTATCAGCAAACAGTAAAAACAGCTTAAAATTTTGTTCTTAAGGTAAAGAAAAATATCGTTCTAGAACAATTTTGAAATTTATTGATGTTCCAGACATTTTATATCTCAATACCTAATGTCAATCCCGGAACAAAGATAGATGAGTGATGGAAGGACCGATCAAATATAATCAGGCTATCCTTGAAAAAGTATACATTGATTAATTTGTAGTAAATCAAATGCAAAATTTACATTCTGTATAGCCTAATCATTATTTACATCGCACTTACAGAATTTAATTCCTTTTTCATAAAAATTTGTTGGACGTATACGAGTCTAACTGCACACGAAGTTTAGCAATGCTACTTGGACTGAAAATTTGTATACACTAAATTTGTTTTAAGGAGTAAAAACACAGATAAAATGCTGAGATGTGTAGACTATAAATTATGGGAATGATCCAAATACGTCGAGTATAGTTATTTCAATATCGCGAGCACTATCACAGTGGGATTACGTTAATTACTAGTGCCCTATTGTTACGAGTGTTTGTCGCAATCTTTTGCTATCGAAAACGATCAGCTGAACCGCGGCAGAGGAACTTGAGGTTGAATGTCAGTCCCCAAATTATTGCTCTCCTACCGCTATCACTTCCGTCGCCACTAACATTCCGGTGGCTTCGCGCTGCAGGTGTCGCCAGTTCGAGTCCGGCCTAGGGCATGGGTGGTTTTAATTAAGTGTTGTGTCCATCATGTGCTGTCCTGTCACTTGTTATTAACAATAATAACACGAGAATATTCTATATACACACTTGAGGAATAAAAGAAACACAGTTGCTGGCTGAATGGCTACAAAGCCGAATGCCAATTTAATTTTAAAAAATTCCGCTGTGAAAAGGGCGACAGTAATAGCTGTCTCCAATAACAGATAAAATATTAATAGACATCTGTGATTCTGTCCCACATAGTTCCACACACGATAAATGCTGCGATTTGAACAGAAATGGCAGATTTGGTGTAACAGAATAGTTTTGTACCAAGTACAGAATATGTTGAGAGTCCCGGTGCGCCGTCGTTGTCCTGTTAGTCCCTCTTCATAGAGGTCAGTCAACTGAATATGTAATATTTAATATTCAGTTAACTCACACCTAAGAAGAAAGATTCCGTGTTGGAGATGAGTCACATCGCTGATCATTGTTAACGAGAACATTAGTGCAACAAACTGTTATGACTAAATTTTTGCCTGAAAATGTACGTGGTCAGCATAATATGATCTAAAGTTTTTTGGGTTACATGATCAATCAAGGACTGGAATGGAGCGAGGTGTGTACATGGTAAGACTAGATTTTCTGCTTATAAAATAACACCTGGTGCAGTTAGTACATTTAGTATATAAGGAACTTAAGTACATTCTCAAGTACACTAAATAAAATTATTGCTAAGAATAAATCAGAATGCCAGCTGC
>JARYHS010008436.1:0-24991 GCA_031002005.1 Vandiemenella viatica
TTATGAAAATTCATTTCTGGCAACTTCTAAAAACATCCTAAAACAGGATGGTGAGTAAGGAAATCGGGATTTCTGCTTTTCAGACAAGGAGATGCAAATTATCAAAACACTTATACGAAAATTTTTTTATTTTTTTTTATAATGGCATTTGGCAACGGAGGCCATACAGCCAGCTCAAGGTGATTTAATTGCTTTCAGTGTATAGACGCCACAGGACGGACAGGACATTCACACAGACATACAACACTTAACATCCATGCCCGCGGCCGGATTCGAACCGGCGGCCTTCGGCACGCGGAGCTAGCACTCTAGCCCCTACGCTACCGAGGCCGGCTATACGAAATTTCGAACTAAGTTACCGTGTATAGGATCTATATCCTCTACAAAACAAACCTCACTTTCTAATGTACCACTGGCGCAAATGTAAACAAAATAGAGTAAGACTGAGAGAGAAAAATTGGATGCTAACTGCATTAGCAGCTCACAACATGATAAGTAATAAAGCAAATATTCATTAACAGAAAAATAGTTTATTTGAAATCCGCAACAAAATGACGAACCAGGGAGTTATAACGGTATAGAAAGATAGGCGAGCAAGCATTATGAAGGAAACTGACACCACAGTTAAGCTCCTTTCACACAAAAAGAATCTGAATTAATCAGAATCAGTCCAAACTAAGGTGAATCTCATTCGTGATCTCCAAACCTTCACACCAGCCAGAATCAAATCCTCCCTCTTTTTTCCTATTTAGTATCAAAAGATCCACATCGGATTTGAGTCTTGGCGTATTTGACTGGCGTAACACTAACCGAATCTTGGTGAGTCAGATTCACCTTGACTCGGATTGATTCAGAATCCTTTAGCATGAAGGGAGCTTGATGAAGCATCAATACGAACACTCTTTGGAGAAAATTATAGAAAATATGGAAAAACCGAAAAACAGATGGATGGTATGGGAATCAAAACCAATTGGAAACTAGTCAGTATCCTTTTCGTCGCGTGAGATTACGCTCTGACAACGAAGAGAATAACAAGAGGAATAACTGAATGCAATAACAGGATGAAGATAAATCTGTCTTAGTTCTTCCATCCCAGATTGTACCACACACAGCGAATAGCTACTGCGGCGATAAATGGTGGACCTGGATTAAGTAACTAGTTTTGTGCCACTGTGAAAGTTGTTTGACGGTAACTGCAGATTATCGCCAAAGTACCACTGCGTCGTCATTGATGTCCGTTGAACCCCTCGTCAGGGAAGCCAGTGTTTTGAATAATGCCTATTTAATATTCAAAACAATTCCTTCCTAGAAGAAAGATTCCTTATTAGTAATCTTTGAAGTCAAATGTATGTGGTTGGTTTAACATTAGATATAGTTCCCTGTTGGCTATGATAGAGGCATAAAGACCAACATAAGCCGAGGACTGGAACAGATCGAGATTTGTACAAAATGTGCCTTGATATTCGGTACAGAATGCAGGCTGTCTGCTAAATAATAGTTGACTCTTTAACAGTCCAAAGAACTTACCTTGGCTCATCAAATGTAAAATTTTGACCTTAGCAAATGAATCACAGTTTTACAGTTTTATTCACATTTTGATTATTATTATTTTTAAATTCGCCACATGATATAGATTTATTTCATGTCATTTTTGCCACTATAGAGATTACCGGTATCGAAATTTTTTTAATTTTAAACATTGCATTTAAATATTTATACAGGTGGTGTTTTGGTCTGATCCATTCTCTGCATCTGTTAATAAAGCCGTATTAAAGTGTTCTGCTGCTGGTGGATGCACATTCCAGATTCTCCAATTATTGACGTTTAAATTTTATAAATAACGCCATCCGCAATTAAAAAAACTAATTGGCAGTCATTGGGAACTGCCGACAGCAGTGAAAACTTCTAACTATTAGTATCATACGCGCAACACATCATACTTTTAGCTGCAGATACACTAAATAATAATAATTCCATGTACACGTAGTGACCTGGTAACAGCGTTTCTATTGGCTGCGGATTCCGCCCCTGTCTTAGCCACCTTAACCTAACCAGGTAGTGCTACCAGGTACAAGCGACCTACAGTTTAACGTGAAATCTGCAGCACGGAAGCGTTCTGCCGCACTTCACATTACACAGCTAGCTATGCCAGAGATGAAGGTCGGGTTAGTAGTATATGAAAATCCCCGCCGAGATAGAGATTCGAACTGGGGACCTTTCGTTTACCAGTCAGATATCTTAACCACTAACCGCACTAACCGCAACAGATATGCTGTTAACATTAGCATGCCGGTTCTTAATATTTTACCCATTCAAAAATCATCCAACGCGACAAATACAAGTCCTAAAAATTCCTACTCACGGCGGGATTTGAACCCGCGACCGGAGAGAGAACTTTCAGAAGTAAGCGGTATAACCACTGAGCTACCAGACCGCTTTGTTTTGAAGTATACGCGTGCTAACTACTATTAAAATCTGATGGTTTGTATGAACATCGGTTACAGAAATTAAGGTGAGGGGTAAAGGAGGAGAGGCATTGGGTTAATGTAAATCAACGTAAACCGTGTATTAAAGTATATGAATGCAAAGTTCCATTAAATCGGATGAAAACTGTGTGTTTGCATAAAGAAGTGCCAAACGCGCATATGATACGCGCAACAGGTGGCGTGATGGTGATGCGCGCATCAGGTCGCATCTTGCGAACTCACGGATTTACCCCCATCCAAAAATAGGGTAGCACGACTACAGAAGTTTTTACTTAAACAATTCAGGGGATTGAGTTAAGTTATCCCGGCGACCACAGAATGGGACCTAAGCGGCCTGTCTATCTTCGTGGACATGCTTGTTCCAAATATTCTGCACTCGTGCAACGCATTGTACTGGTCTCCCGTTACTTTGCGGCCACATGTTCTGCGTTGTCGATAGCGATTTTCAGAAAACCACTACCACTTTACGATAATCTAAGGAGCGCCCATAAACTACGTGGCTCAGTCTGGGTGGGTTGGCTGGAAAGCTACACTGGGCTACGTGAGGGGAGGGGAGGGGGTTAAGAGCCAGGCCACGTAGCTTTTCATTCATATTACTTGTCACAGTTAAAATGAGGTGCAGAACACACAAGAGCATGTGAATATTTATTTGCGTCATTTAATATAGTCTGAGAGAACAGTAACAACCGTCATCTGGAATCAATATGGAAAGAAAGCTACTTGCTACGTGCTACGGGGAGTGGGGGGAGGCAAAAGCCATGTCGGGCTACGTGGGGGGAGGGGGGTTCACAGGAGGTAAAAATGGAGCTACGTAGTTTATGGACGCTCCCCTTGTTTCTCGAAGAGAGTAGCCTAGAAGAGACCATGAAGAAAACGTTCTTCCAAAATACATTTCTATAAGTAAAGCCTTGGTTCTAAAAAGTGATTCACCTACTCCTCAATGTGATGACAATGTCGAAGAACGAGTGAACGTCGGTAGAGCTGCCAATCGGATTTGTTGATGTTCCATTTGTAACTGTTATTCCCTGTTCGATTTTAGGGTCCCTTCTAGACTTTCTAAACCTTTATTTATGTAGAAGCGCGATGCCTTCTTCAAAAACGCCCTATTCTATTCAATACAATAAAAGCGATCTCGATGAGAACAGCTTTTCTGTTACATTCAACTTGATAAGCCGGAGGGCTAACAACTCTGACACTTTTGTTTTTGTTTTATTCGTGTTATGAGACCCTACAGGACCACCCGAGCAAAAGGGGTGTTCTGCTGATTGCTTTGCGATATTTCTCCATCGAGTTCGGAGGAACTAAACGTCGATCAGCGTGTAACCCAGTATCACGTCACTAAAACTATTACAACGGGGGTGTGGCAGATGCACTGGAGGTTTTACGCTCTCCAGTGGTTAGCCTCACCACCCATTCACCTTCTCGGCACGTTACTCATTTTGATGCAGACGCTTATTTTTATAGAGGCTTGTGATGTCCTCGCGATCCAAGCACTGAAGCCAAGATCCCCGCTCTCCAAGACTCACAACGTTACATCACGCCATGCGATGGTCGTTGAAGCATGCATAGAGTGTTTTCACGGGAGGGAAACTTGAAGCGCTCACAAGTTTCCAGCTCGGGTACCGCGGGTGCGCCAAACCCGTACCTGGCACTCGCGTACCAGGCCCCTGCGGGGATGTTTACTGTTCATGTGCTTTGTATAGCTGATAAATTAAGATAATTTCTCGCCATAAGTACTGGTTAAATTATGACGAAGTTTCGATTAATTTACAGCATGTCATTCCATAGAAACATTAAGATGTTTTATTTCAATCTGACGTCGAAAGCCTATGTGACTAAAACACCAATGCCCACTGTCCATTGTCCATTTAAAGGTAAGATACTTTTAGCAGTGATTTCAATTTACGAGCAGCTTCATATTATTCGGAAGAATCAAATTGTAAACGGTTTATGAGTCATCATAATGTACTTTAAAAGTTTCGATTAAGTGCATGGCGAGTGCTCAAATAGTTTGCGCGAACGAAATTGCAGGTAACTGCAAATAATTAATAACCAGTCCACTTACATCTGTGCAAGAAGATGTACGAAATAATCATTAAAACGGTGCTGATCAGTAGAACCAATTCGAATGAATCACTATTCATCACATTAGCAGCTCAAGAAACTGACTCTCACGCAACCTTAGCAGTGTACATAACACTAAGCACAATCGTTCGTCGATATTGATAAGGGCGTAAATACGATAGCCCTATTTTGTTATGGCTTTACGCCTCGTCGACGTCGAGGTCATTAGAGGTGGGAAAGGACTGAGAGCAGGGAACGAGAATGAATTAAGTCATGGAATTTCAAAAGAACTATCCCGGCATTCACCGGGAGTGATTTTAGGGAAACCAATATCGAACCAAGTCGGGAAAAATAACGAGGTATGAAAAACGTGTTCTTGATGTTCAATTACTCATTTTTTGATACTGTATTGATACGAAGCTGCCGCTGTAAACCATATACGAATTTCATTCCTCCCAGCTGAAGGCCGCTGGAGGGTATCGGCGACCCTTTTCAGCCGAAATAAACTACGGGGAGGGAAGGGGGATGGAAGTCGCCCGTGGCCTTGTAGGGAACCATCCCAACATTCGCCTTGAGTGACTGAGGAAAACCACGGAAAACCCCAGTCAGGATAGCCCGACGGGATTTGAACCCCGTCCTCCCGAATGGTAGGTAGGAGGGCAAAGTAGCACCTATTTTAAGGTTCTCGTTTTATATTTCCTCTATTCTCATAGTAAAACACCGAATTGCTTTGATGCTTTTGACAAATTATAAATTCACGTGGAACAGAGGATTCTTCTCAAATACACGTAAAACATAAATAGTTTAAGAATTAACGATACAATGGAACGCCAATGAAATTCCAATATTTCTCTGGTGATCTACTGTATAACGCTTATTCTTAAGTTTAGGACTTATTAAAGACGATGTAAACTCACAACGTAGTATACGTTGCCAACCGACAGTGAAAAGAATTAACGTTGCGATAATGTGTGATGCGTTATTCTATTTGTGCAATCCATGAGACTCACGATGATGATTACAGAAAACAGCCCAAAGCAAAATGGCTGGTAGGAATGTCAGAAAGGCTTGTACGCTGGTAAGGGAATTAAAATTTTCAGACTGTTAATGGCTGCAATATGAGCATAAATGGCGGTTCAGTAGGTTGGTGCGACTGTATGCGTGATATGATGGATAATGCTGAATATCACTGAAGTACTAATGCGCCGTCACTGTTGCTATTGAGTCCCTCGTAACGAGCAAGAGAGAATTGAATAATTCGTATATATTATTCAATTCTTTATTGCTCCTGACGAAAGATTCGATGAAGCAGATGATTCACGATACGTCGCTGGTAATCGAACTAGGGAAGACATAAAACCGAGGGTGGTGGTGTAACGGCTAGCGTTCTGGCCTCGCATTTGGGAGGACGGCGGTTCGAATCCTTGTCCGGGCATCCAGATTTGGGTTTTCCATGGTTTCCCAAATCACTCCAGGCAAATGCCGGGATGCTTCCTTGAAAAGGCCATGGCCGAATTCCTTCCCGTTCCTTGCCCCCCATCCTTTCCTGTCTCTAAAGACCTCGCTGTTAGAGAGACGTTAAGCAGATATAAAAAAAGAAGACATAAAGGCGTACACGCTGGTAAGGGAATTTAAATTTTCAGACTGTAAATGGCTGCAATATGAACATAAATGGCGGATCAGTAGGTTGGTGCGACTGTATGCGTTATATTATGGATAATGCAGGATATCGCCGAAGTACTACTGCGTCGTCGCTGTTGCTATTGAGTCCCTCGTCAGGACCAGGAAAGAATCCAATAATTCGTCTATATTATTCGATTCTTTACTGCTCCTGACGAAAGATTCGATGAAGGAGATGATCCACGCAGCATCGCTGGTCACTGAACAAGGAGCACACGCTGGTAAGGGAATTTGCATTTTCATACAACCACTCTCCTGTTCCACACTACAGTGTTTCGGAGCTTTCCTTTCAATCAATAGAACTCTAGTCTAAAGTACCACTGACGGGATTGTTAACAACCAGGAATAAGGATCGATAAGAATAATTGGAAGCTAACCTGAGTATCAGCAGCACACAAAAAACGTAACTTGACATGATGAGTTTTTCACTCGCTAATAACACGAACGCTCATTGGCAGAAGAAATGGTCTGGTGGGATTTGTTGGCCCCACAACAACTGAGTCACAACAGCAGGTAAAGAATAATGAGCAAGCGATGCAACGGAAACTGATAGCGACTGTTATAAAAGAACCAAACTGACATTCCGTGTACTGATCCCCGGAAAACAGAAATATGGATGCATGAATAGGGAACTAAATTCTACTTTCAATCTTTAACTTCGTTGCCTAACAACCATACTCGGTTTTGTCACACTGAGTTTCCGCTCTGAAAACGAAAATATTGGCATCTGCAATAACTGTCTGCTATAACAGCTGAGAGATCTCTTAAATACTACAGTAAATGGCTGCAATATGAGCATAAATGGCAGATCAATAGTTTGTTGCGAGTGTATGCGTCATACTGCAGGATATCGCAAGAGTATCACTGCGCCGGCACTGTTGCTGTTGGGTCCCTCGTCGGGAAACAAGAAATAATCGAATAATTCGTATATATTATTCAATGGTATACTGCTCCTGACGAAAAATTCCATGAAGGAGATGATCGACGCAACATCGCTGGCCACCGAACTAGAGAAGACATAAAGGCGTACACACTCGTATAGGAATTTAAATTTTCAACCAACCTCTCTCCTGTTTTGTAGTACCATTTTTCGGATCTTTCCATTCAATCGACAGAACTTTACAGTCTAAAGTACCGCTGACGGGAATGTTAACAACCAAGTATAAGGGCTGGAAAGAAAAATTGTAAGCTAACCTATAATAAGCAGCCCACAAAAAACTTGACATGAGAGATTTTTACTCGCTAATAACACAAATGCTCAATGGGAAAGAAAATTGTTGGTCCCACGAAAACGGAGTCACAGCAGTAGGTAAAGAACGGTGATCAAGCAATGCGACTGAAGCTGACAGTGACTATTATAAAGGAACCAAACTAGCATTTCGTGTACTAATTTCGTGAAAACATGGTAAAAACGATATCTTGATGAGTGAATATGGAACTAAGTTCTACTTTCAATCCTTAACCTCATTGCCTTAAAACCAGACTCGGTTTCGTCACGCTCGATCTCCGCTCTGAAAACGAAAAGAATGGCATCTGTAATAACTATCTGCAATAACAAAAAAGAGATCTCTTAAAAAATACAGTAAATGGCTACAATATGAGCAGAAATGGCAGATCAATAGTTTGGTGTAAGTGCGACATATAATGGAACTGAGCCATCACTGTTGTTATTGAGTTCTTCGTCAGAGCAGGAGAAAATTGAATAATTCGTATATATTATTCTATGTTCTACTGCACCTGATGAAAGACTCCGTGATGGAGTTGACACACTCAACATTACCGATCATCGAAGTTTTTCCAGGTGAATAGCTTCAGCGGAAACAACCTGTTGGTATAAAGAATCTAATTTTGATCAAACATTTGTCTTTGTACATAAAACTCTACTCCTGACGAAAGATTCCATGAAGGAGATGACACACTCAACATCACCGATCATCGAAGTTTTTCCAGGTGAATAGCTTCAGCGGCAACAACCTGTTGGTATAAAGAATCTAATTTTGATCAAATATGTGTCCTTGGGCATAAAACTAGCAACAGACGTTTGTGGACCATGACAGACGCAATAATAATAATAATAAAAAAAACATAAACCATAGACTGGAACGGAACGTGGTTGTTATTAGCGTTTTTTCCTAATTCCTGGATGGTTGGTAAAGAAATCTGGATTGCTGCGATTACGACAAGGGTATTCAAATTATCATAACACTTATCTGTCGTATCCTGATACTAAGTTTCAGCAATAGAAACCGTGTTTCGGAGCGTCATCCTCTCAAAAACAACTTTAGAATGTAAAGTACCACCTGCGGGAATGTAAGACTGGGAAACAAAAATTGGATGCTAACTGCATTAGCAGTTCACAACATGATAATTTATTAACTAAACATTCAGTGACAGAGGAAATACTGTAGTTTCTACATCTATACTTTGCAATTTACAAATATTGTGAGTGGCAGAAGGTGCTAAGCACCAATTCTAATTCTGTGCATTCCAATCCCAAAAAAATCGAGGAAAGAAATCATACATAGAAGCATCAGTACGCCATATTATTTCTCTAATCTTATCCCTCCCGACATTAGGACCTAATTAGGTTGGCGGAAGAAGTATTTCATTGCACTCGTAAAGTGAAGATTTTCACAAATTCAAACGAAAACGACGACTTCTGTCGGCCAAACAATCCCAGCACAATCTATGTACCACTTCTGAGACACTTTCGTAAGGACTATATTTAGCAGTCAAGAAACGAGCGGCTCTCTCCTGTACTTTCTCTGACGTGTCAACCAATCCCTTGAGATACGGATCCCAAAATCCTCAACAGTAATCTAAAAGCGGACGGACTAGTGTTTTGTACGCTATTTCCTTTGTATGAGCATTACAACTTCTCAAAATACGTCTTATGAACCGTAATCTAGAATTAGCTTTGCCTACGACGGAAGTTATGTGCAAGTACCATTTCATGTTGCTTTGTACTGTTACGCCTAGATACTTCAGGGAATCCACCGTGTCAACAACTGAATTGTTAACTTTGTATTCGTGAACAAACAGAGTCTTTTTGTAATTGATTTTCATTGCCTTGCACTTTTTGCAGTTAAGTATAAGCTGCCATTTATGGCACCATTCCGAAATAACATCCAGATTTCTAAACAATCTTCAGATCGCCTTACTTCCTTATAGATAAGTGCATCGTCAGCAAACAATGGCATCCTGCAATAAGCGTTGTCACCAAGATCGTTTATAAAAAATTAGGAAAAGAAGCGAGCCTATTACACTTCCCTGTCAACAACGACATACTGTGACCGACCAGTTAGAAAATCACGTATCCATTCGCAAATCTGATACGATATACCATATGCTCGAATCTACACTAAAAGTCGGTTGTGTGGTACAGAATCAAAAGCTTTCTGAAAATCCAAAGAATTTTATCAACTTGTGAACCTGCATCGATAACTTTCATTACATCATACGAAAATATGGCCACTTGTGTTTCACACGATCTGTTCTTCCGAAATCCGTGTTAGTACGGTATAAGTAGCTCGTTATCATCTAGAAATTTCTTAATGTTAGAGCATATGACATGCTCCAGAATTCTTCTGCAAACAGATGTTAGAGATATGGGTCAATAATTCCTAGGATCTCTCCGATCTCCTTTCTTGAAAACAAATATCACCTGCGCTATTTTCCAATCAGAAGGTACCTTTCTGTCTTCTAAAGATTTACGGAATATATCTGACAGAAATGGTTCTATTTCTTTCGCGTAATCCGAAAATACTTTTACTGGTCTACCATTGGGACCAGGCGCTTTCCTCCACTTCAGGGGCTTTAATTGCTTTATAATACCTACTCTATCAATTTGTACCGGATCCATATCAAATTCTACACACCGTGGAAAAGGAGGAACGTTTTCAACGTTTTCGTCAGTAAAAGAATTTTTAAATTCGGTGTTAAATACGGTAGCCTTGTCGCGCTGGCATCAACTTCCCGACCGTCTTGTAGTAGAACTGGCATATTGTTGTCACTACCACTAACTTTTTTTACATGCGACGAAAATTTCTTTGGATTTTTGTTGAGACTCTTGGAAAGTGAATTGCAACGAAAGTCATTAAAGGCCTCGCGCATCGCATTCTTAACAAGTCCTCTTATCCAACCTAACATTTCTAAATCACTCCTATACATCTTCCTTCTTGAGCGTGCATGTATCTTCCTTTGCTTTTTAAGTAACCTTTTAACTTCACCTGTATACCACGGGGGATCATTCCAATCCCTGATTGTCCTTTTCGGTATATGTAAGTCTATACCTTCCCTGACTATACGCATGAATCGAAGCCACATCCCTTCAACCGAGACTCTTGCTTCTATGAATGTAAGGTAATTATCCCTCAAATACGTTCTAAAACACTCCTTTGGGTCCTTTACGAATCTGTAAGCGAACCATTCTTTCTTCTTTTTTCGCGCGGCTGTTAATTTTCCTTACAGCTTTATGAACATTTATTCCCGTGGTGGTAGAAATGTCGATGAATAATTTAGGCCTATTTGTAACGAGAATATCTAAAATGTTTTAGATACCGTTGTGGTACCGCGTTGGTTCAGTAACTAACTGCTCAAGATGAAGATCTGAGAATAGGTCAAGAATAATTTCAAATGATGTTTTAACCAAGCCACCAGTAACGTGAACGTAATTAGTCCTATAGATATACCAATAGTTGAAGTCACCTCGTAGTATTATTACATGATTCGGAATTTCACGAAGTGTATTATTACTTACATTATTCCTTAAGGTTTCAACAGTAGTTACATCTTCATCTGGTGGATGACCTTTTTACACGTTTGGGCCTAGTTACGTTGAGTCTAATCCATAGGCTTTCACAGACCGTATCGATATCTATTTCGTTACACGACAGGTGTTTACTAACACCTATAACTACACCACCTCCACTGGAATGCAACCTATCCTTACAGAAAACGTTCATTGTATTGCTGAAAATTTCTGCTGAACTTATATCCGGTTTTAATCAGCTTTCAGTACCTAATACAATATCTGCTTCTGTACTACTAATAACACTTTCAAGCTCAGGCTTTTGATACAAACACAATTAGAAGATGATCACGATTACTGTATGCTGCTGCTATTCAAATAACGCAAATAAAACAAAAGCTCTCACAATACTTTAAATTAAGTAAACAGAAATGGCGACATTTGTCATAATGGTTGTTTGATCAACTAGCTGAAGCTCTGCGTAGACAGTGAATATTCAGAGATAAAAGCTAACAACAACACTTTGAATTAAATAAACATAAATTGCAACACTAGACAAGACGTTTGCTGGAGATCAACTAGCTGCAGCTCTGCGTATACATTGAATATTCAGAGATAAAAGCTAACTACAATTTAAATTAAATAAACAGAGATGGCGGCACTTGACGGTTGCTGGAGAGTTTTATTGCAGATTCTCGGCTTGATGACGAAGAAGCGGCCGAAATAGCAGGGAAAGATTGGTGAGCAAGTAATTGGAATGAAACTGAGCTCGATCCTTATGAAGGAACCATGCCAACACTAGCTGTAGTAACTTAGGGAGATTATGGAAAAACCGAAATCTGGATGAATGATCTGGGAACCAAAACCTGTTGGAAATTCCTAACTTTAAAGCTAACCTGCCAGGACCTGTTTCGTCGCACTGCGATTCTGCTCTGACAACAATAATGGCAACAGAATAACTGCCTGTAATGACAGATTGTAGATTAATCCGTCTTAGATCTTTCATCCCAGCTGTTACCACATACAGGAAATGGTTAACGGCTGCTGTGTTGAGAAATTGGCGATCTGGATGAATTCGCTAATTTGGTGTAACTATAGGTGTTGTAACTGCAGAATATCACCAAAGTGTCACTACTGTGCCGTAATTGCTGATCGTTGAAACCCTCGTCAGGGAAGTCAGTGTTCTGAATAAGTTATATTTAATATTCAGAACAGTTCCTTCCTAGAAGAAAGATTCTTTATGAATAGTCTTTGAAGTCAAATGTCAAATATAAGTGGCCGGCATCGCACTACCTGCAGTTCTTTGTGGGCCACGATAGAGACTAAAAAAAAATTCATAACGAAGATTGGAACGGAACGAGATGTGGCTTGATATTCGGTGTAGAAAACAGAATTTCTGGTAACTAATAGTTGACCTTTAAACTGTCTAGAGCACTTATCGCCACCCACCAAAAGTACAATTTAGACCTCAGCAAATGTTGCATGATTTTCAAGTTTTAGACCGAGCGTGATGGTGTAACGGCTAGCGTTCTGGCCCCGCATTCGGGAGGACGGCGGTTCGAATCCCCGTCCGGGCATCCAGATTTGGGTTTTCCATGGTTTTCCAAATCACTCCAGGCAAATGCCGGGTAGCTTCCTTCAAAAGGCAACGGCCGAATTCCTTCCCTTTCCTTGCCCCCCCCCCCCATCCTTTCCCGTCTCTAAAGACCTCGCTGTTAGAGAGACGTTAAGCAGATAAAAAAAAATCAAGTTTTAGTCACACTTTGATTACTTTTTTTAAATTTATCACTTGATTTCGGTTTATTTCATACCATTTCTACCACTATAGACATTAATGACATTTATGAAAACATTTTTAATTTAGAATAGTTACTTATATGTGTTTATGTGAGGTATTTTGATCTAATTCATGCCGTACACCTATTAATAAAAGTTTGTATAATTTGGCGTGCATGACCAGCCGTGTGCTGCTGACTCTTTCCTCAATTGTTGATATTGTGATATTGTACTTTTATATGTAATGTGCCCGTAACTAAAAAAACTCTGGTGATTTTAGTCAGGTGATCTCGATAGCCACAGCATGGGATCTACGCGGCTTACCCATCTTCGCGGATATGCTAATTCCAAATGTTCCGCACTCGTACAACACAATGTGCTGGGCTGCATTTAATTTGCAGCCTCATGTCCTGCGTTGTTGATAGAGATTTTGACCTAACCACTACCACTGAACAATCATCTAGTTTCTCGAACAGAATAGCCTCGACGAGACGATGATGAAAATGTTCTTCCAAAATGGTAGACTATTCTATAAACAAATTCTAAGTTCTGTTGCGATGAGAAATCGCACCGACAGCGAAAGTGATGGAGACTGAAATCTTCAATGACAGAGCAGAGGTTAATTAAACATCTAGCTTTGATCCCAGCAGTTTCCACATTAATTACGTGACATTTGTCGAGACAGAGAAAATGTGGTGTACATCGAAAGTTGTCTGATAAATCAACTGTTGCGTGACGGAAACAGCAAGATATGCAAAAGTACCACAACAGCGTCGTTGTCAATAGATTGGTTGCACGTCAGAGACGACCATGCGCTGATTAACTAATCAATACTTGTAATAAAACTTTAACCAGGAAAACGACTGTTCACTTGAAATATACTTGTCATATTTTGACGGGATATCATTTAATGTACAGCTCATGGTCT
Organism: Vandiemenella viatica; assembly: GCA_031002005.1. Taxonomy (NCBI): domain Eukaryota; kingdom Metazoa; phylum Arthropoda; class Insecta; order Orthoptera; family Morabidae; genus Vandiemenella; species Vandiemenella viatica. The sequence goes on from JARYHS010008436.1 coordinate 13,685, forward strand.
CGCACGTAAATTATTTTGTTGTTGTTGTTTTACCTTTATGTCGCGTCGACATCAGGGTCATTAAGACCCTAACACAAACCGATATGACAATTTGGTTAAATTAAACACAGATCCTAACTGTATGGCCAACTAAAAGCGGTCGGCCATACAGGCAATAGAATAAAATAAGAGAAAATAAAATCTTAGGCTTTATGGAGACCATAAAAAATGTAATTCTAAAAAACAAAAAAAATATGGTTGGCTGTTAAAAGCCAATAAGATATTTAACACTTTAAAAAATGCGAAAAGGTCAACTGTCCCGAAAGCTGTAATTCTTAGGGCTAAAAGGAAAAGGGACTATGTAAATGGACGGGTACCTATACATACACATCCATCTTAAAAACTAATCTGGTCTGTCTAAAATTTTTGAGACAAAATCGATCAGTACACAACGTCTGGGTTTGAATAAGGGACTAATCGTTGGATTAAATCAAGAAATAAAACACAATCTGTTAAAATGTTGTCCATCGAAATAGGTACGCCACAAGTATCATATTCCGGTGGGTCCTTCCGGTGGAGACAAAAACTACGCGTCTAAGAACAGTGCCCTATGCCGATACGAGTAAGGAGAACCTCACCCTTTCTCGCCCTCTGGAACGATATGCTTCATGCCTGAAGGGTTGGTTTGACAAGCCGGAGCTTATTATGTCAAATTTCCAGTCACTGTTACAATTAATCAAAAACAACTGTTTTCACCGCCGAGGCAAGGTCTGATTTTGGGACTGGAGAAAAGTCGATTTTGATCTTTTCGTAGGCTAAATTGAACACACCTCCTTGTCACAAGTTATTTTTTCCTTCTTATTCTTCTTATAGCCTCCTCTTCCTCTTATAGCGGTAATTTCGCTCTCCATTTCAGCCTTCTTCGGCTTGACTTCTCCACCATTTATAACCATTTCCTTGACTTTTTTCCGTGCTTTTGATTCGCACTCCCGTGTATTGTTTCCTTAATTATTTAATTGTTCCTCTCATAAAATTTGGGGCTGAAGGATTTTTTTTTTACATAGAATATTCTTCAAAAGAAGTTAATTCATATTTTTTTCACCCGCAATTTTATAGAAAGGAAAAAAATGAAGAGCTGTAAGCAAAAAATTACTGTAACTAACAATAACTATTATAATTGGTATAATTATTAAAGAATTAAAACAAAGTAAATAAATTAAAAAAACATGCTTCATATTTTCATGGTTCTTCCTACGCCGACAAGGCTTCTATTTCAGATGTAACGTGATGTATAGCTTTCGAGGTGTTTTTATGTTTTTAGTTTCTTGCAGCTTTGGATGATGTTCTTTTTATCCTTGAGTATGTCATCCAAGTAGTCTCCATATTTTGCTTATATTTCCCAGTTCTATTTAAATTTCATAATATTATTTTTAGACTTGATAGATACTCTTCTAGGTTCTTGGAAGTCTTCTGCAATATATGCTGCACTAAGTGGCCTAGAATCCAGATTAAACTGTTGTGTTACACTCTAGATTAAAATCCTGAAGTCCGGCTTTGCTAGAATTTTACTGAGTATTTTCGTGGACTGTATTTGCATCATGTACGCTGCTACTTGCATTCTCCATATCCAGATCTTTTCCACCTTTCCACATGAAAATCGCTGTAGTAGCGTATCAGTGTTTCCGCACGTGTCACATCTATCAGTTGGTTTGAGATGTTTGCGGTGTATTTTCTCGTTGGTACCCAAGGACTCATCGGCTACTTTGTACCATAGGGTGTTTCCAGCTCGGGTACCGCGGGTTTGCCAAACCCGTACCTGGAACTTGCGAACCAGGCCCCTGCGGGCATGTTTATTTTTGACGCAATGTCAAATAAAGCGTCAGTTTTTTTATTGAGCATGATTCACGCAAAAACTATTGGATGATTTTGATGGGGTTTCGTTTATAATACAACTCACGCTCTCGCGGGTGAAATGTGGTACGTTTAATATTGAGATATAAATATTATACGTCTCGTCGACATTTGAGGTCATTAGAGACAGGAAAGAAATGATGGCAAGGATCGGGAAAAAATTCAGCCAAGGACTTTTGAAGAAACCACCCCGGCATTTGCCTGAATTGATTTGGGGAAACCATGCGGCTGTTAGGAATGTTGCACCTATTCGATCCATACGCCACTCCATGCATACCTAATACTTCACAGTAACATGCAACAATTACAATAATTTGTGCGACTTTGTGGATGATATCTATTGTTCTACATTCACATTCCATGCCACTTACACAGTTAAGGATCAAGCAGTAAACCATTTTCGATCTATACACAAATTTTGAACAAAGGTTTTGTTGGTTTTACAACTACAAACTTAATAATCATGCAATTCTAGACACAAGACCCACTATAAACTCTTTGTTATAATAATTAATCAAACGATATTTAGATACACATTAACGATCGATAAACCATGGCATCACTATTTTAAAATACTCGCTTATGTTTCGTCAGGACTCGTAGTAAAACAATGTAGTGCTCTCATGCATCTGATAAATCTGATCTGATAATTCATGTGTAAGTGTACACGAATTTTCGCAAACGTTTCATGGATGGAAATTTTTTAACACTCTAAATGTTTTGGGGGAATAAATCGAAACTATAGTTACCTACTGAGAAATGTATCCTAAATAATACTAAAACTATGTAGTTCTTCCAAAAACGAATAGAAATATCACTATGGGGCCAGTGGAATTGTGCGGAAATGAGACGTTACATTTCTGAATATTGCTTCTTTTGGACCGACAGTACCATCAAACCATGCCCGAGAATAGATACTACAATGTCGCGTCAGCTGTTACTAGAGTATCTTTCTGATTAAGGTAAAACGAAACTTAGTCCACAACCCAAAGGTTGGTTGGATCTCCCGAAGGAGGTATACTAAGCCACTGTCAGAGGTAGGACGGCCAGTTCCTTTCCTGAGGGACCTACAGTTTAACGTGGATTCCGAACCACGAAACAACCTGGCATAGCGATCAAACACAACTCATAAAAGTTCCTGCCGCCACCGGGATATGAACCTGGAACTACAGAACCGAACTTATTTAAAGCAAACGCCTTAACCACTGAGCTATCACACCAGCATGGGATAAAGGTATAGAAGTTGTTTGCCGGTACCTGGTTGTTCCGGAACAATGTCTATGGCTGATGCTATAAACTACTGTCTAATCCGCATAAAAGAATTTATGCTAGTTGTACATTTCAAACTTCGATAGTGTATCTTTGCCGCATTGTGTACGCGATCTGTGCTACGTAAATCTGACCTCACTGCACTACAATCGTAACAACTGTATGTTACATAGTGAACACATGTCTCTCCCGTTCACTCTGAGTGATAATGAGTAAATAAATGAGTGTAGAAACGCTGCAATGATACTTAAAGCATTGTACACCTATTAAAAATCTTTTTGATATTTTTCAGACCTTGACAGTTAAGAAAATTTACTGTCTCTGCAGTTGTTGATAACTTTGTAAATCACGTAATATTTCCGCTACTACTGACTGTGTGTTAATTTCTTTTTGAACTTTCACTTCGGCAAAGAGCCTAAAACTGGATGTTGGGTAACGAAATCAGAAGCGTTCCTCCTCTGGTAAGAGGATTTTTATTTGTTTTTGTTTTAATGGCATTCGGCTACATAGGCGATACAACCATCTCAATTTGATTATCATGACGCTTCCAGTGTACGAGTCGTATCAGTTCAGTGTTTTGTTGCTACTAAGTATAGACACGACATTCACAACACTTAGACACCGATGCTCTCGGTCGGACTCGAAGCGGCGACCTTCGGCACGCAGAGCAAGTACTCTAGCCCCTACGCTACCAAGGTCGGAGGGGATTTAAATTGTCAAAACACTTATCTACCATATCCTGATACGAACCACGATACTGTGTATCGGAGCTTTACCCTTAATCAACACAAGTTTACATTCTGACATACTACTGGCCTTAATCATACCGGAGTAAGTCTGAGTAACAAAAATTGGGACCTACAATAGGCAGCACACAACAATATAAACTGAGACGAAGGGGTTATAACAGCAGTGAGAGAATGGTTAGCAAGCAATATGAAGGGAACTGACCACGGCCCTTACAAAGGAACCATATCAACATTCGCTGGAGTAATTTAGGGAAATCTGGATAGACGGTCTGGGGACCAAAACCCATTCTCAGTTCCTAACTTTATTGTTCGGTTTCGTAGCAGTGAGATTACACTCTAGCAACAAAGAGAATGGAAACAGGAATAACAGATCAGAGATTAATCAACCTTTGTGCTTCCGTCAAATTTACTACCACGTACCCTAAATGGTTGCAAAGAGCTGAAAAATTAAGAATCCGTTCTAATTCGTTAGTTTTGTACCACTATAGGTGTTGTGTGATGGTAACTGCAGAATCAGCCTAAGCAGAACTGCCTCGTTATTGTTGCCCGTTGGATCCCTCATCATAGACGCCAGTGTTCTGGATAATTCAAATTCAATATCCAGATCACTCCCATCCTAGAGGAGAGATTCATTCAATATGATCCAGTCAATACCCTCAGTTGCATGTGATCTGCATTAAACTAGCTACAAATTTTTGTGGGCCTTGATAGTGGAAAAAAGTCAAGATAAATCGAGGATTATAACGGAACTAGATGTGTATAAAAGAACAACAGCAACAATGAATAAGAAATTGGTATTGAGCACAGGAGATTTATAATCCCATTGCTGATTATTAGATAATACCACCCCTTATGGGTGCCCACCGGGAACCAACGCGGAGGCGGCCCCCACCACGAACCAGGCCAAAGACCCTTCCAAAACCTGGCCGTATAGCTTAAGACTCACTGTGGTTCCTACGCGCAACACCCGGCCGCACCCTAACCCCGCGTGGTGGACGGAAGCCGCAGCGACCGAGCGTCACGCAGGAATGTCCCTTCGCATGATCTACCACGCCAGCCGACCGCATATCGTCACTGAGTACGCGGCTTCCCACACTAGGGCGCGCTCCTAGTGCGCTTTCCCCCGCACCCGCCCGACACTCGAGTCCAGTGCGAGCACGGGTTCCCACGCACTCGTCCAAGCTCCACAGAGCACCGTCATAGTGCACGATCCCGCTGCAGAGGCCCGAAGGTCCCACAACGTTCACAGGGTGAATGCTGCCCCACCCCAGGTAAAATCCATGCACTACCAGTCCACACTTATATAGTGGACCTACTATGGCAGCATTAGAGACGGCTCCCACAAGCAGGGTTGCTACCCCTGAGCCTCAGGGGCCGAACCCAGAGGCGGCGATCCGCAACCAAGAACAGCCCCCAAGACCGTGGTACTGGTCCCTTCATTCGATTCCGGGGGCTGTGCTGCGCTGGTAGCAGAGGTGCACTAAATCTCTGGGTTGTTGGTCTTCGCTCACCAGGACACCCCCAACACTGGAGCAGTCAGGGAAAGGTTGCTCAGCGTCTCGAGCTGCGGCCAACACCGTGGTGCGCCAAGATACGGCTTGACGACCGTCCAGCAGGGACGCGATCCCTTCTGAACCCCCAGCCCGAAGACCAGGAGCGACGGTACTGTGGACGCCGGGCATGAGGCCCGGGAGCGGGAGAGGCGGCTAAAGCACGCCTCCTACAGGGACCCAATTCCGACCCCCAACAATATCCCCTCTCTTGGTAGTCGCAACAGGTATAAGACCGATACCAGCAGAATTCAAAATTGGTCAATCATCACATCTCAGAACGGGCATTATAACAAACACCTCCAGGTCAATCCACCTACTACATCCCTCCAGACGAAGAGAAATTACCCCAACGCCTTAACTTGCACCTATATAGGTACAAAAAAGCATTGGGGAGGTCTCGGAACCCCCGGGTGCGCCAGACCCGTCATACAGGCCTTCCCGGAAGAAGGCCTAGACCCCTGAGGGAACTCATTGTGACATACTGTTCGTAGGTTCAGCAAGTAAACAAACGATTATAGAAATACATCAGCCGGTCTCGGTAGGGTGGGCGCTGGAGTGCTAGCTCCGCGTGCCGAAGGTCGCCGGTTCGAGTCCAGCCGAGGGCATGAGTGTTTAGTGTTGTGTGTATGTGTATGTCGTGTCCGTCCTGTAGTGTTCATGTGTCCATACTTAGTATCTTACATTGTAGTGGAGAAATTGAAACACTCCAAGAGTCGATAATCACGTTGAGCTGGCTGTTTAGTCTATATAACCGAATGTTATTTAAAAAAAGTAGAAATGCATCAGCAATCGAAAAACCATCACATCCCTTTTTTAAAATTCTCTTTCACATTTTGTCGATCCTCATAGTAAATCAGTGTACTACTCTGACGCAGGTGACATAACATCAGTTTCACAAAAAGCGTTACAACAGAGCCCAAATATTGCGATATTTCCTTGCTGATGCATGATTTATTTTCTTAAACTTAGTGTTTGTTCCAGAAAATGTAACCTCACAAAAGTTAAGTATACTGCTCACAGCCAACGACGTGTGTTAACGTTGCAATAATTTGTGATGCGTTTTTCTGTTTGTATAAGCTTGTGTAACTGTCGCTGATGATTTCGGAAAACAGTCCATATCAAAATCAATGGGTGGGAAGACAGAAGGGCGTACACTCCGGTAAGGGGGGTTAAATTTTCAAACAACGTATTTCCCGCATCTCGGTACCGTGTTTTGGAGTTTCACCATCAATCAACACAACTTTACAGTCTAATATACCACTGACGGGAATGTAAACTAAAAGGAAGCAAAATCGGAAACTAGCTGCATTAGTAGCACAAAACTTGATAAGTTATTAACTAAATATTCATTGACAGAGGAAATGGTTTATTTTACATTAGATTTTTTTTATCTGCTTAACGTCTCTCTAACAGCGAGGTCTTTAGAGACGGGAAAGGATGGGGTGCAAGGAATGGGAAGGAATTCGGCCATTGCCTTTTGAAGGAAGCATCCCGGCATTTGCCTGGAGTGATTTGGGTTTACATTAGAGACTCGATGACGATGAATGGGGGTTATAACAGCATGAAAAGAATGTGGAGCAAGCAATGGGAAAGTAACCGATCACCACACTTATGAAGTAACCATACCTACATTCGCTGGGTTTATTTGGGGAAAATATGGATGAACGGACTTAAAACCGATTAGAAAAATATACAGCTCAACTACCAGTCTCCTAGATTCCGCTCCATCAACGAAGAATAGCCATCTGCAATAACCAGGACCCTACTATCGCGTGCGAAAGGCGACCAGAGTTCTTAGCGAATTGAAGACGGCTGGCGGCGCCATGTTAGGAGCAAGTGATCGCGGGAATTTTGAAATCCTCGTACAATCATATAACAAACCACTGCAGAATGGAAATTTTGATACTGTTAAGTATTCACTTGCCTAAAGAAGATCGAATGACGTTAACCAAAAGCTAAATATAGAATTTCTAATGACTATATTAACTTTCTGACTTGTTTTCTTCACTCTGAACAATGTTAAGTTTTTTCTTCCTCTTCAAGCAGGCTAGATTAACTGATCCGGAAAGATGTTAACATTTCAGTAATAGTAACGAAAGTAAATACAAGAAATTAACTATTTTTACTTCTTTTATTGATTATAAAACAGCAGAGTTTTGTTTAATCTCTGTCTGACACTTTCTGTTTTTCATTATGCATTTTTGTAGCATGACCATACTGCACGTAGTCCTCTTGCTTTTTGACTTCCTTATAAACATTTTCAGAAAGAAGTGGCATATCTCTTGCCTTTGGAGAAGGTCGAGCAACAGTTTTCTGAAAAATATTAGATAATGTTTACAATGTAGATTGTATGGCCTATAGCATGGTAGCAATTTATAAAAGAAGGAACAATTTCCCTAAATATTTTTTCACCAATAGTGTAGTACTTCTACATATGGAGCAGCTAAAATAATAAAGGTTAGATGCTAATAACATTACAGTATTTTTTGTATACTTTATTGCAAAACTTATAGTCCTTACCTTCGATATATTGTCTGGCAAGCAGAAAAATATTGGTAGCGCAGAAGGTTTAAGGATCTTTTTATTTCCGTTTTTCCGGAAACATTCGTTCTGGAAATGTTGGGACCATATAACACTATGTTCCGGGGGAGTAAAACTGTCCCGGCGTATATTAGACAACCACTCTTTCAATTTATTCAAATCTCGGAGCGGAAATCTGCATGGAAATAAAACATTAGAAATGAGATCAACACTGTCAGATCACATCAAGGGTTTAAGACAGTAGAAAATTCGGTACTTATTGAAATGCATACTTACTTGTAACCATCGTGGAAAAGACGAGTAATCAAAAAATCACGGGCACTCGATCACTTTGACACATCTCAACTGCACAAAAGTATACACTGAAAGCTACCCGCTGCCCCTAATATGGCGGCAGGCGCATCGTTCAATTTGCTCCTTCTAGTGTATAATATTCAAATTTCTTTGGCAATAACAGATCAGAAATTAATCCAACTTTGTTCGTGCATCCCAGGTATTACCACATCCTGTACTGGGATATGATGGATGTTGCAGAAGTCCCACTGCGCCGTTATTGCTGCTCGTAGTATCCCTCGTAATGGACGTCAGTGTACTGGATAATACAAATTCAATATTCAGTTCACTAGCGTCCTAGACGAAAGATTCATTATGATCCAGTCTTTGCCCTCACATGTAAAAGATCAATATAAAACTAGCCACAGTTTCTTTGGCCATGATTGAAGCAAAAAAATCATTACAACATGACAAATGGAGAGCATCGAGGTGTACATGGTGATACATTAAATTCTGTGCAGAATACATATGGATATCCCTTTAACTGCCGTATGGTGGCCCATCAAACATAAAATTAAACACCATCTATTAACAATTGTTTGTATAAAACAATTGTGCAACAACTGTGGAACATGACCAACAACAAAGCTATCATATAAATTTGACATTTTCAAAAATGTCATGGTTTTCAAGTTTTAGTCATATTTTGATTTCTTTTTAATTCACCACCTGTTTTAGGTTTTACTATGCCATTTCTATGATTGCAGACATTAATGACATTTATTTTTATTTTAAAAATTACATTGAATGTTCAAACTGTTGTCCTTCCGCTCTAATACACGTCCTGTATCTATTAATAAATGATCACATAATTCTTTGCGCATGAATATCCGTGTTACATTGTGCTGCTGAATGAATTTCCAGAATAAAATTAAGTACACTAGAAAAAGTTATCTTTTTCAACAAACAAAATTCTGCTGCTGTTGTCCTGTTAGTCAGATAATGAAGACAATTTTTTGAACAGAGATCACAAATCTGTAGGTTTCTTAGAGATTTTATTTCTCATGTCTCGATAATGAGTCGATATAATGTGAACGATACTATTTTTTCGAATATTTTCATTGGATTAATTAAAAAAGGAAATCGAAAACCATATTTCTCTGCAATGTAGTTATTACGAGTTTTAATAGCAACGTCATTGTGGGCTGAGAATTATCTAGGATAGTTAGGATGCTGTTGTTCGGAATCTTGTATCTTCTCGACAGATACACCTATCGTATACCCGAGATTTCACAATAATATACCAGCGTCAACAGTGATTCATTCTACTTCGTTATTCAACTTTCTTAGAGAAACACAAGCATCTTACACCATTGAGCCTGCGGCAGTTATCTATTTCTGAATTGTACAAATATTATGAGCAAGGTTTCGAGGGTGTTAGACCTTTATACACTGCAAACACAATAATCGTGGGATGTATACTAGATACATGGCCCACTATTAACTCATTGTGATAGTAAGTAAACAAACGATTATAGAAACACATTAACAATAGCTTCACCATCACATCCCTATTTTAAAATTCTCGTTTATATTTAATCAGTCCTCGTAGAAAAAGAATGTACCTCTCTGATTCTTCTAATAATTCCGTGGTTGGCAGAAGACAGAGGATTCTTGTCAAATAACCATAACACAAGATCAGTTTCAGAAACAACTTTGAAAAAAAATACCGATATTCGCTGCTGATGCAGAACTTCTTGTCCAAAGTTAAGGTGTTGTTCAAGATGATGTGATCTAATGAAGGGTAAGCGCATTTCTAATTGCTTACCAAGTCTTAACTTTACGGTAAAGTGTGATGTGATATTCTGTTTATGTAACCTAAGAAACTCTTGTTAATAATTACGGATAACGTCTGATAGGGAAGACAGAAAGGCTTATACCATGGTAAGGGCATTTAAATTGTCAAACAATGTGCCTGCCGCTTTAAGATGACGTGTTTCTGAGCCTTACTCTTAATAAACATTACAGTGTATTGCAGGGGTGGCCAACCCAAATGATCTTGCGGGCCACTTTGGAAAGGCATCATAACTCCGCGGGCCGCATACAATATTATATATTCCCACGTTAGATTTAAACCCACTATAGATTTTTTTTGGAGTGAAAAATTGAAACACAATGTTATTATTATTATGTTTACTATTATTCTTACATGTAAATATAGAGAATATAATAATAAAGATACTAAACGCAAATTGAAAAGAAATATATAACACTAAAAGTAAATATATGGATGCATAATTAATTCATTTTTTAATACATTGGTTTTCACTACTTTGGCCATTATAAAATAAACATATTTTCTAAAAGTGTGATGAATCTCGCCGGCCGGAAAAATGTTCTTGGCGGGCCGCATGCGACCCACGGGCCGCGGGTTGGCCACCCCTGGCTGTATTGTATCACTGAAGGAATGTAAACATGGCTGAGAAAGACAAGCTGAAAGCTAACTTGTGTATTAGCAGCTCCCAAGAAAATAACCTTACATACCTTACATTATGAGACTTTTACTCCCTATTAGGGAGCGTTCATAAACTACGAGGCTCGGTCTGGAGCGAGAGGAGGGGGGGGGTAGAAAGCTACGTTGGGCTACGTGGGGGGAGAAGAGGTTCGGATCCAAGCCACGAAGCTTTTCAATCAAATTAATTGTGACAGTTAAAATAAGGTACTGAACACTAAACAGCATGTGAATATTTATTTCCGTCATTTTATTATCTCCTTATGTAATTTACGATAGTCAGACAAGAGAAAATAGTACAAATTGTATTCTGGAATCGATAGGGGAAAAAGCTACGTGCCACGCGGGTGGGGGAGGGGGGTGTAAAGACAAAAGCCACGTGGCGGGGGGGGGGAGTTTATTGACGCTCCCTTAACAAAAACACTCGTTGGTTGAAGAAATGGTTTGCTAGAAATTCATTGCTCGACACCGACAAGGTCACAGCTGCAGGGCAACAATGGTGAGCAAACAATGGAAAGGA
>JARYHS010008437.1:0-24992 GCA_031002005.1 Vandiemenella viatica
AGATTAATCTAGTTAATGGTGAATAGAAACATCTCAGAACAGCTTGTTGCTCCGGTGCTGGAGTAACTGAAGACTATGACTGGAAAACTGACATCAGAAATCAGATTAAGTAGAAGAATCTTTCTGTAACCTAATGCTGTCTGATTACAAAGCTTGTAATTGAGTGCCGGGAGGTTAAGAGACTTTACTATGCGGTTATCGAGTTCTTCTTGATATAATTACCCAGTGTTTTAACAAAATTACTCATACATCCGTCACCAGTACAGAGGAGAATTGTTAATGGATTTGAGGAGGATTAACGTTTTTTTCTTTCCTGTCTCATAATTTTTAAGTTAAACTTAGTTCGCAACTAACGCGTTTGCTGTCTGTACTTCATTGAAGAGATAAACTAGAGAAATCGAACTCCCATTAATTTTTCAACAAGATTGCATAAATGTAGGGACAGTTACAGTTAGCAGCTAAGAGTGACAGTACTGTGCGAAGTGGAGACTCTAGTGTACTATCAACATTATGTGTGAAAGTGTGTACCAATCGGTACTTGGGAGCTATCGATCGCTTCATTGTTTTTCACCATCAACCATTTCACTTATTTCAAGCAGTCTTCCCTCCTTTCTGCAGTGATCTATCTGTTCCTCTAAATATTTTCCCGCTTGTCCCTTCAACCTCCACACACATTAGAGCGAGTTGGGTGAGTGTGCTAAAGCGCCGCCAAACTGAACACAGCGAGATCTTAATTCAGATCTCTGAACCGGCTGTTCGGTTGGTTTGCACATCAGATACGCCACACTAAAAACATACACTTTTTTTAGATTACAGAATCGACTTATAGGATCCTATTTAAATGAATTTATTATACTGAACTATGTCCTGAAGCCACCAAAAAGTCTGTAATGGATTCACAACATACTTGTGAATCGTTTATAATGAAAGTTGATACATTTTCATCATTCCGTTTAAATTTTTTAACTACAAGTTCGTTACTCTATAAAACTAGAGTAAGAGGCAGAGAAGAGAACAAGGACTGCTATTCGAAACGAAGGCTTGAATTATCCTCACCTGTAATCAAATCTAAGAATTTTTGGCACAGTGACTCATAAATAGCCATTAAATAGCTTAAAAAATCATGGCAGTCATTTTGTCTAAAAATCTTTATTACCACAAATCGCATTTTATTTTGTTGAGTATAATCTCATTGTCGACACCAAATTGTTAATTAGGATCTGTGCTAAAGTGTCGACATCTCAATCAACGTTATTAAATTATTTTATTTATAAGCATTCATGTATCACGCAAATTTTTTTTGTGGTGAAACAAGTAGACCTAGTAAGAAGGACAGGTTGGAAACATTTTCACTCACTAAGCATAAGTTATTAACAAATTTCATACAAACTTGTTATATCACCATAGAGAGTAAATAATTTTGAATTAACAACGGAACGGATACCAGAATACGAGCCATTAAAAATTTCATAAATGCAAAATATTATGCCTATGAGATAAGTAATATGTGAGTCACATGTTTAGTTCGGATTTTAGCTGCTTGTATCTTCCTTCTGATTGCAATACTTAACTCTCAATTAAGAGAGAAAAACAGATAACATAAATTTTAGCATATGGTCGCTTCCAGAATTCTTTTTAATTAAATTATAATATACAGACATATACATACATTAATGTTAAGAAGATTACGAACGATTATAAATAGAATAACAATCAACATCTTTTTTTAACTATACAAAAATTTCTTTCTACTCAAGACAGAGTCTTTAGCTACGTAACAGAGCGAAGGAAAGAAATAAAAACTTCTTGGCTGACATCTGTAACAACTACATTCAGATATGAAATCAAATAATACGTAGATCAATTTCTCTTTGTTTCATACCCAAAAGAAAAATTATGATTAAGGTTTTGTATGCGATAAGCATATGTACCTACGCGTATAATGTGAAAAAAATTGATTTATGTAATGATTTCTTCTAGAAAATAAAAAAGTGTATTAACGCGTCAAAAAGATAAAGGGAAACAGGGTTTTGTGTGACAAATCTGTTGATATGTAAGGACTCTAGATTACCATCCTCTCAGTTACAAACTTATCAGTGTGGCTCGTCATACGAACTAATTTTAACTTAATTGCAATGGAGCGCACGCTCCGATGGTAATTTGCGCCACGCTGGACATGTATTTTTTCAAACAGAAAAACAGAATAAGCGTCATTCATTGCTGTAGCTTTAACTCACCACTGGTTGGGCAAAGTTGCGTTACACTGAATAGCTAACCTGAAACAGAAGAAGATGTAATCGGTTAATACAGATCTCTTGCAATAAGCATCTCATTTTATAAATTTAAAAATTACATTTTGTATTCCATGCAGTATGCTGACACCACACATTGAACATAATTTCTCACATGATCAGGAACATGAAAATGATAAATGATACATGGACCCATGTACTATGTTCACAGATCTAGGTATCATGTCCTCACAAACAAGTTTCCAACAGAGGATGAAATGGTTCAGACTCAAAAAACAGTTCTTTTTACCAAAAGATGAGAAATCTCGCACGAAGTTATCTTTATAGCAGAACATACAGCTGGGAAAAATCATAACTCGAATTATTTTCCCAGCTCATTAAAAAATTGAAATATAGAAACCTCCAACTTTAAAGCGATTACATTGCTTCTAACACCTAGTCTTCATGACCGAGTCCGGTGGCTAAACGAGAGAATGAGAGTTCAAATCCTCGTGTAGCCATCCTGATTAGGGTTTTCTATTATTTCCGGAAATCACTCCAGGAGAACGCGGAGTTGATCCCTGCTGAACAAAATTGCCAAATTCCTACCCTTTTCTTGCACAAAATCCTTTCCCGTCTCTAATTGCCCTCGAAGTAGAGAAGGAATAAAGCAATTATGAATAAGCAAAGAAAAAAATTGTCTTTATGCTTTTGAATAACATGCAGAATTTGTTCTAGATTATCGGTAAGAAACAAGGGTTCTTTTTCTGTGTAAACTTTCCGTTTTTAATAACTCCCGGAGCAATATACAATGAGACACCTGGGTTTAAAGTGAGTATTCTGCACAGCAAAGCATCTTCAGAACGAACTTCTATAGTAGAAAGGTAATATTACTTTCAAGATTTCTTGGTCAATAATCAAAGACCCTATCCTCATAATACCAACAGATTTGTTCGACGTTCAGGTTAAAACATGACGATATCTTTGTAAGTAGAGGGTAAGATTAAAAGCACATTGAACTTGTGAACTAGTCAATTTATGGCTTTCCTGGTACTTGCCGCAACATCTTTTTTTTTTTTTTTAACTGCTTTATGTCTCTTAACAGCGAGGTCTTTAGAGACGGTAAAGGATGGGGGCAAGTAATGGGAAGGAATTCGGCCATGGCCTTTTGAAGGAAGCATCCTGGCATTTGCCTGGAGTGATTTGGGAATCCATGGAAAACCCAAATCTGGATGCCCGGATGGGTATTCGAACCGTCGTCCTCCCGAATGCGAGGCCAGAACGCTATCCGTTACACCACCACTCTCGGTGCTGCAACATCAATAACCTTTTACAAACAGTCTTGCGCACAGCAACTTCTATTTTTTTTCGGTCAACCACATGTTTCTCACGGGCTCCCGAGCTTGATTTGAGTACACAGCATAAAAAAGCTACTAACGGACACACATTGTACAAAAAAAGAGAGAAGTTTGTCTTAGTTTCCGTACAATACGACCATATCTAAAAATGAAACTTAATATGTGGATTAAGGAGATTACTCACATCAATATAATTTATATCTCAATATTTCAAGCAGCTCAGCAGTATGATAAAAATCTTCTGTGATGAACCTGTCATTGGGGAACACATACGTTCAAATACCAGAACCGACTTCCTGGTTTCGTTTTCTCGAAATCACCAAAGGCGAATGCCGTTATGATTGAATTTTTTTCCCAATCCTTGCCACAATCATCCAATAATCTCGACATTGTTGAGTCGTAAGGCCCGAAAAAGAGGGGGGGGGGGGGGGGACAGTAGAGCGGGTATACCCTTACTGGCAACAGTGCCTACAATAGATTGGTATAATCGATTGGGCTACCAGTGTTTTCACTTAGTTTTAAAACTCCGAGGCTGGCTGAATCCTCCTCAGCAGAGCTGGAACGGCAGCTTTCTTTCTGTCGGAACTACAGTTTTACTTAGAATACGAGCAGGGAGCGGTCAGAGCATAACCTATATACTCGTAGCAATATTTCCTGGTTGTAACACTAAGGTCCTATAAAAATCCCGGGCCTGGTGGAAGTGGAGTCAAGGACCATAAGTTTATAATTAGCTACTAAGCGATACACAAGTCCGCACGCGGTCCGAACATCTCCATTTGAGAACTGAACTGCGCTGGTCACCTGGAAGCCACACACCACTCGACAGGACAATGGTCAGCAGACACAATGCGGGGCCGGTTGCCTGCCGCTCCAGTGCGCCCTACCCGGTCCGCTGCACAGGGCCTTTTGTCGGGAGGCCCGTTGATGACTTACTGGAGCCGGCGTGATCTGACGGACACTCTCAGCGCCGTGTTTGATGCTCTTTTTCCTCGGATTCGATTCGCATCTGCATCGCGACGGAGCGCGATTCTACAGCTGCTTACAACAATGGATTGAAAAGGGGTGGGGGTCGGATTATAAGGGGAGTTGAGGAGTCCGTATTAAAGCGTAGCGGTTATAAAACGGATTACAGCAATTGCCAGATACACCCCGCAATAAGTACTAAGCACTACCCGGGTAAGGCCACTATTATAATTTCTCTAGACAAATTCCATAAGCATCGCTAAGATGTGTAAAGTGGTCTCAATTTGATAAAAGCTTATACCAATACTCAGTTATAACTGAAATCGTTGAATTTTTTTTTTTAGTGTTTTCAATGACAGACACGTTAAAGCTTTTTTTAACAATGCCTAATTGAAATGTCCACATCCTAGGCACGAAATGCGCCAGCACTGGAATAAAACTGTTAGTTTACGTCAAGGTTGTACCAATCTGCTAGCAGTATAAGAATAGTACATCGGTTACAATACGTAAATTTCACATTTGAAGGCATTAGAAGTTAAATAACTCTACAACCGTATGATGTTTACTTTTGGAACGTTTTTTATTTTATCGCTACACAGATACGAGAACATAAGGCCATATTTTATATCTAACTGAGCGTTATTTATTTGTTTCGGCATAATGCCTTGTCATTGTCAGTGCCGATGGTATTATAACCGCAACAGGACGAGTATAAAGATCTGCCATGCCCTTTCTGAAAGTCTCGAGTGATTTTCAAAAAACCACTGAGTACGGAACTGTGACGGACGAGTCGAAGATCGAATATGCGACCTTTGAAATGCAACGTACACGCGTTAACTGGTCACCAATCAGGCTCGGTAACAATTTTATATGCTCCTATTACCACTTCTTGGCATGTATTAGTCAACTATGTAGGATCAAAATTTCCAGAAACTTAGCAATTGCAAATTGCGATCAATATGTCAGTTTCCAGTACTTTGCCTGAAGAATAGTTTCTTGCTGCAATACGTTTCTCCACGCTAATGCCTTCAGATGAATGGTTTCAGGTTCAATATCGTTGGCTTGTCTATCTAATCCAGAGAAAACGCCCTCACATACTGCGCACCAAATCTGCATATCGCGTGTAGAAAATAGCACCTAAATGTAACTCAGACTATGCGTCTAGATCTTGATAAGCGAACGGGAATGCCCTATAATGACCACAGATGGTCACGTTATGTAACATGAATTTCCCAAATATATATATGTACGTTTGTTTTGCAGACTAACATTAACACTTAAATGGATGACAGACATCAAATAAGTTTCAACTGCCACCTTCATCGAGGCCAAAGTTTTCGCCCGGTGGTCACCTAGTTCGAGCCCGGCCTAGAGCATGGGAGTTTTTAATTAATAGTAAGCCATGACTGTGTTATCTGGACTGTCTTGTCAGCGAAATACCAGTATATGACAGTAGCTAACTTAAGGGGAAAAATATAATATTGCTGCCTGTATGACCTCAGCAATGCTATTTTTTTTGAATAGAAGATATAAAAAATGAATAAACAAAAGTAATGGATAATTTCTTGTTGGATATATTTGATGCAATCTCTCTTTAGTGAAGAATAATTTCGCGTTATTGACTCCTGACCAGTTCATGAAATATTCATCCAACGACTTGCGCGCTTTTTTATACTGTTATATCTTTTATTATTATTCTTATAAGCGCGTTGATATATATGTCTTGTCTGCCCACTATAATGGAGAGGGTGGGTGAGCAGACGTCACAGAAGCTGATGTACTTGTTACAATTTTAAGTATCCAGAATTATGACTAGAATAATTTCGGGAAACTGTATAAAATCGAAATATGCGTGAATGAGCAGAAGTTTCACCGCATCGACACAAATTTCAAGCCCCATCCACTAGGCAGGCTCTCTACTTGTAATGGCTACGGTTATTAACTTTGTCCATAAATTTTCTATCACAGAGGAGAATATTATAGATTAGTATTTCTCAATCTATGGTCCGCGAAGATTGCACATTTTTAAAAATCTGAATCTAATTGAATTAAAGATATCAAAACATGTAATAAATTAGTAAAAACTGTTCACACTATAATGGATAAAGTTATAAGCAAACCATCTAAAACACCAATAATATTTCAACAACCAGTTAAAAAAAAAGACCTGGTATTTCGAGTCTATGACTGGATTGCTACTATAATAATCTATTCAGTAAATACGTTTTGCAGTCATCATCAAAGAGAAGGGCTTTAGGATTAAGTTAATGTCCGTTTTATAGATGTCTTTTTGTAGATATAGGTCTTAAGGTTCCGCAGTATGTGCCAATAACAATGAGTAGGATTCGTTAACAACATACACAGACGCAAAAACTGAAGTTACTGGTTTAGATATTTTACTGGTCATCGGGTTGAAAAAGAGTGAGAAACGCTGTAATAGATGTTAAGGATATTTTGCCGCTCCAAAATATGCTCAGGTGACAGTAGTTTCGACAGTATGTTTGGTATAAAGAAATCATTGTGTATCTACGTAAAACTTACCTACAACCAGAGATTTTAAAGAAATTTGCGTGATCTATCGTCTATATAGCAAACTACATTTTCATTTGACAGGAAATCATTAAAACTGCAACTATAGTGGACTCTTAAAGGGATGGAATGAAGCATAGATTCATACAACAGATTTATATAAAAAAAACTAAGGCAGTGCACAAATATCTCAACGTTATCTCATTTTAGTAGGAAAACTATAAACACTATAGTATACACAAATAATGTCAAAAATCTGATTTGTTTTAAGCTTTCGTTCAATATTACCATCACATACTTGTTGATGGTTTTCACCAAACGTGTCTGTAAACTCAGGTTATCGTAAAAGTTTCCAAACGTAATATTTTACCATAGATATTTATTAAAAATATGAATAAAAGGTACAAATATTGTTTTAATCAGTCATTGCTCTAAGTTAAGTAGGTATAAATCCCACATTTTACTGGAGAATGCGAATTTGGTTTAACTATAATTATTGGAACTGAAGCCATTAAAGCAATACCATCAGTTACGAAGCCAGAAACAATCAATGTACCTTTAGAAAATCCAAAATCTAAAGCGAAATACAGAATTATGACACAGAATATTGCGCAGAACTGGAGAAGCAACTTAAAGGAGCGTAAATGCACTATATAAACTGTCTGCAGTGATGTTGAGGTGCTCCTGTGGCCAGTAAGATCCGCAGATCTCTCCCCGATATAGCATGTTTGAGCTCAGCTCGGACGTCAACTGCGTCCAGGATATCAAGGACCAGCTATACCAGTTGTGGGCCAGCTTGATATGAAAGTGTAAGACAGGTCTTTGGCATCCTACCCAATTAGTGCATATATCCAGGCCAAATGGGGTGCAACGTCATACTCATAACTAGGCTCGTAATGGCAAGTTCTTTGTTAATTTGTCTCAATTTTGTGATCACAAACACCATCACATACCCTCTCAATTCTTGAAATTTAATTTCGTTTCCTCCTCCCCTCATGCGTGCTTCACTGTTTAAGTCAGTCAGTGTAGTTACAAATCATCCTACGCTTCTCTCTTGCCACTCTCTGATTTGTTGGATGATTACAAAAACCTTAAATCACGATGGTTGGTACAACAACTGCAGGACTGCAAAGCCTCGTTATTCTCTCTTCTCTGGTAGTGAATAAATGGTTTGTTGCATCGAACCTAACTGCTGGTAATGAAGATGAGACGTAGTCTCTCCTGGTTAAACCTTGCCGGCATCAGAACAGTGTCCCTAGCTGGACGGGAGCGGTGTACCTTGCGGGGTTGTGTCCGTGGCGGCCACCATGCGGGTGCCACTCTGCCAGAACAAAGGAGCAGCGCACTGCGAGGCTCAGGTTTCCTTCAGCGCACTCGGCGGCCCTCTCGCCGAGGTAATTTACTCGTTACCTACTTTCTGCAAATTGCACATAATTTTCTTGCTGCAAGGACGAATACGCGCGCCACCACAAATATTCCTACTCCTCACTTCGTTGATATGGGAAACTGAACGAGTCATATAGGACGCAAACACTGCACGCACACTTCATTCGAAACTGCTGTACGTTTAAGGTGATTTAAGTATTTTCTGCACAAAAAAATAAACAAATATGCTGACTAAAATTATCCTATTACTTGTATTTTAATAACTATTTTTCTTGTTCATAGAATACTTTACACTTTGTTCTCCTTCCTTACAGTTCTGAAATAGGAATATCCAACAATAATACATGGAAAATAGCATTGAACTTAAGAAATCCGAGCCACATATCTCCACAGCGTACCTCAAACCACAAAGAAAATTGTTCCAGAAGTTATGGTCACATTTAGTGCCAGTAAAAATTCCATTCTGGACCAGGACTGGGACCGGAAACCATCATAACATTGAGATTCCATAAAAAGGAGTTACAAGTTTAAAGCTAGTTTACTAAAATTTGATAAATTTACTATCAGTACCTTTTCCATGTAACTTTAGAAATTATTTAAAAAATGAAAGCAAAGAAGACATGACTGGCAAAGCAGAATTATCAGCTGTAGACGATAATATTATTTAAGTTAACTAACCACACGAGACTTAACATTTCAAATAAAAATTGTAAATTTTCTCTATATAATCCAGTTACATGTGTTAGAAGCTCCAGGACAACGAGCAAAAATCAGTGTTTGCAGTTTGGTTAACGTTCGCCACAGAAATAAATATCTGCTACAAAAGAATTTAGAGAGTAATCTTAAAATGCACTTTTTTTTTTTTTTTAATTGACCACACACGCAACAATTGGACATTGATAAACGTGACGCTCACAAGCATATAATTAGTTTGGAAGATTTTCTGCAGTTTCTTCTCACAAAAAGTAGATTACAAGAGTGCAATGGCTTTGAGTACGAAACTTAAGATTTTCTGTTTCGGGATAAATTTTACATTGGATTGCGAGACTGAACACGACAAGAAAGTATGCTTCTATTTAATTATTATTACTATTGTTTTTAACATAACAGCAGACACTGTTCCACTTCCCCGAGGCTAATCACCAATTGTCTCAAAGAAAATATACTGTATTAATCCAGTTGCTCAGAACCAAAAAGAAATAATTTCCGAGTGAAGTCATTAATTCGTTACATTACTTCTCTACGGTGCTGCTGGACATAACAGCCTGCCGCGCGGAGGAAGAAACAGCCGTTTTTACTATTTGCTTGTTATGCTCAATGCTTGTGTACACTACGCCCTGTCGACGTGTTATTGGCAGCAAAGTGCAAACGCGTGTCCACTAACGCCGTGAGCACTACCCTCATTTAGCTTCCCATTATTTTAGACAACATCGGACGGCAAAAGTAATTACCAAACGACCAATTAGCGACGGACTTAGAACGTGACGCTGTGCTCCAGCAGTGAAAGAAAGGCACCATTACCTACTTTTTATCCACTCTGTTACCGTACTTCTATTAATTGTGTTCATACCATGTCATTAATGCTTTACGGTGTTTTTTTAAATCTGATTTAATATAGTGTTGGAAAGAACACAACAGCATTTCACAAGCCCTTGTTAAAGGCACGCCGTACAAAAACGAAAAAAGCGAGATATTTCATTGAAACAAGCCGAAACCACACTCCACATCAGATCATTATCAGGTTCACATGCAAACGGTGGAAACATGCAACGCTAATGGGACAGATATACAGATGCTTGATATGTTACTGCGTGTTTGTTTAGCTTTATTATACCCTTACAAAATAACGATAATTAGGGACAACTAGATTGCCCCCTACCTCGGAGAAAATGTGCATAACAAAAGAAGTTCCCGTACCGTTAATTGTTTTGTGGTTTTACGCCTCGTCCACGTCAAGGTAATTAGAAGTGGGTAAGGACTGAGGGCAATGAATGGGAAGAAATTTGGTCATATCCTTTTAAAGGAACCATCCGAACATTCGCATGGAATGATTTTGGGAAACCACGAAAACTCAAATTTGGATGCCGGACGGGGATTCAGACCCGTATCGTACCCACCACGCTCGGTCGTTCATTTTAAATCTTCTATCAGTGACGAATTACATCACCTTTAACATGGATTCAGATGTAGAAGTACACTTATTTTCGTGTCCCGACATGAAATCGTTTTGTCAAATGTCAGGCAAAGTTGTCGATATCTCTTCCTGTCCATAGGACATAGAATGTTGTTGAAAATATGCACTGCTTGCAAGCATAGAGGTGATCCATTAGTATAATAACGTTAACATTTTTTACTGGCGAATAAAACGAATTTGGATATTTAATGTTAAAAAAAACTAAGTTAGTCCACAACCCTAGGGTTAATTGGATCCTCCCGAAGGAGGCAGTACTAACCCACTGTATCAGAGATAAGAGGATAAGTTGCTCTCCGCTGGGACCTACAACTTAACGTGGAATCCGAACAACTGAACGTCCTGGCGTAGCTCATACGATCCAATACAACTCTTGAAAATTCCTTATCCTCAGTTGCAAATAATAATGATAAAAGGTTATTTCCAATCCATCTGAATTTTTCAATTTGTTTACCGAACGCGTTTCACTTATTGCATAGAAGGATCTTCAATGGCTTTTCCTTTTAAATGTGTATGCAAGTCATTTTATGATTATGCTAGTACATTTTATACATCGAAGTTAATAGAAATATGTAGATCATAATTTATTTGATTTACAAAACATAATACCGTATCAATAGAATGAGAAGTACACACATTTAACAGGAGAAACCGCTGAAGATGCTTTGATGAAAGAAGTGAAAGCCATAAATTTTTACAGAATTTTTCGAAAGTCTATTTTCGACAATTTTAATTCTGTGTGACACAGTTGGAGGAGACGAGTTAAATGAAAACTCATTTAAGAGGGTCCAGTCACGTAAGGAAATTATTTCTTGACTGAAACTCTAAACTCTAATAAAGTAGGCAATTTGAGTACTCCAACTTGAGTGACGTCATGGCTAATGGAGTTGTATTGGAGGATGAATGGTGTGATCGATGGTCGCTGTCCTAAAGATATTTCATTCGAATTTTCGTAGCTGTGAATATTTTATTTTGTCTTATTTCTTCAGGATATGGCGGTCACTTAGGTCAGTCTGTAGAGCAGTGTTTCCCAACCTTTTTTGGGTCATGTCCCACTTTCAACAATTTTTGCCCCCACCCATACATAATTTTTAATAAAAAAATTATTTGTTATTAAAGAAACTGATATAGGATGGTTTTTGAAAGAAAACACTTTAATATTATCATAAAACACAGTAAGTAAAATTAAAAAACATATAATGAAATACTAAAATTCATATTCAAAAGATTTATAATAAACATTTATTATGGCAATTTATTGTGATCCTTTTAAGAATTTGCTTTTTTGCTATATTTTGTAACCATATCTGGCATTGTGTTTAAATAACCCAAAGAGAAAGCGGTAAAGTCGTATCAAGTCAATTTCTAAATTGCCCCCCTAAAAAAACCAAATTGCCCCCTTGTGGGGCGTGGGCCCCACGTTGGGAAACACTGCTGTAGAGCGTCTGACTATGGCCCTGACGGCCGCGGTTTATGTGATTCTGAGCGTCCGGAACGGCTCCCCAGGCCCTCTCAGCCTGCTATCTAATATGATCAATATGAACTAAAAATACATTAAATATGCACAAGAAGGACCGAAAATAAGAACTTATCAAACCATTTATTTTATTTCAACTCACCGGTACACATGTTCCATTCCTTACAAAATGATGAATCACAATAATACCAAAAGTTTTTCAATGTTTTCAGGGGCCAAAGATTTCCCACTGTCGGACAAAATTAGTTTATAAGCCGAAAATGATCGTTCCACGTAAACAGACGTGATTGGGCAATACTTGTACAATGGTACTGACTGCTAGGAACATTCATCTGGCAAAGGTTGTGTGATTCCATTTAAATAGTTGTTAACTGATTGAATATTTTTCAGTCCTGGGTTTGAGTACAACACCCTACTGAGTTTACTTTTAACTTTTTCTCCAGTTACACCAGGGTTGGTATTTGAAGAAGAAATTGTGTTGTGAAGCAACTAAATAGACTCGTGAAGGGTTGCACCGCGAGTTTTTAGACCCTTATTAGCCTTCAAAAGTGACGAATAGTGTATATGGATGAAACTGATATCTCCATATACAGTATAACAATCAAATGCGCTTCATGAACACATGCAGTACTATCATCATCATCATTAATACTTGTGACTACATCTTGATGGTAGTTCTCCTGGCAGAACAGCACTGCAGGCAATCAAGTTACCCATCTATTGAAAACAGGTTCCAGTGAAAGAGTAACTTCAGGCAGACGATCCTTATACGATATGAAACTGCGTCTTTGATTAAGAGACGCACCTTATAACGATCACTCTCCGACTCAGCAAGCCACAGAAATCACAAGGAATTGTTTAAACCATTACAACGGTACTGTAACTGGCTTTCTCTAACACTTTGAAAGAAAGTAAACGAGATTTTCCGGATTCTTCTTAACATAATTTACCTAATACGAACTTTGCTACGTATCGACCACACGAATCGGTTGTTTGATCTACCGATATCCAGATACAGTTCCCTTCTATGTCAGACCGAATTGAACCTAACACAGGAGCATATAATTTTTCCTAATAATGAATTCATCAGGTATCCTTTGATTAACACAATACTTTTGAAGAAATCCCCGTAGATCTGGATAATTCAGTTAATGCAGCGGTATGTTCCTACATACAAAAAACTTTACAAGGGTCAGCAGAAAATGTACTGATTTCTGACCGTGATTTCACCTGAGTTAAAAGTAGCTCTTGTGTGTTCCTACTCTTTTCATTTGACCTGAGATGTACAGCTGTTTTAGAATGCTGTTCAAGATGAAATTTTTTCTCGCATTTTACATTCTTATCACATATTTGACAGAACATCGTCGTCAATAGAATAGTTACTATTGCCTTAATTCCACTTCCACTGCTTACTGAAAAATGAGCTTGCCAGCTTTTCTTTAGGCATTTTTTCAGTCAGATTAAACAAAACTATGCATACCAGAACAATGCTGTCAACACAAACTTTGAGAGGCTAGTGCTTTAGGAAATGAATGTACAGATGTCTTTAAAACAGAGAACCTGGAGGTATGGAAGCCATGAATTTATTCTCAAGCAAACTGACTCGTGCCGCAATCAGGGGAATGTTCCGGCAAAATCTTATAAAGAGAACCGCTGGACTTTCCGGTAGTTGATGCAAGAGCAAACCCCTCATAAACCAGTCACTATGCGAGTTTTCTACTTGTGAGTGGCTTCCTACAGCTCGTGCGTTTGTCTGCCACGCTGGTCCAGCTATCAACAGCGGGCCGTGGGAAGGGAGCCGCCTATGCTGGCAGGGATGTCGCGGCTCTATCCATCGCCCAGTCGGTAAATATGAAACGCCCGGTTAGCTTAAAAGGACACTAGACAACGTAGTGGGGAGGTGGCTGCGAGGTGATGAGGGCTAGCTTATGGCACGTGCTGATACGTTCAATTCGGTTGCATGGTGCGTCCTTCAAAACCAATTAGCGGTGGGAAGCCATCATAAGAATAACCTTGTTTTCTTCAAGAATTTGACAAACTTATTACGGTGCTCAGGGATGTCATACACAGAGATAACCTAGATTTCAGAAATATCGTATATTATTACATAAATAAATTCCGAAATATGCACATATCCTTACAATACTTACAATATGCACTAACCCTCTAAATATAAATCTACATATGCTTTTTCTTTAAAAAAAAACAAAAAAAAAAAAAAAAACGTTTCCTGCTCATGATTAACGTGGAGGAAACTCCGCGGGAAGCGTAAGAGTGGACGGAGCGTGTCACATCCCTTCTAATACCGAAAAGGTAGTAATTGAAACGAGGAGCTCTACCACAGTGAATCCTGCGTGAAGCGGCAGTTACCGTAGGAACGCAGTGACCTATATCTTATTGAGGTTAAATTCTCGCCTAATTTAGCTACATTTGTAGGCCTAACTCTCGGCCAAATTAAAGGTTGTGTACAGGATCGAGCTGTTGTGCGTGTTTAAGTCGAAAGATTACCACTGAATACGATAGGAAATAAAATTTCAGGTTCCCTGACTAAAATCAGATTATTAAACGTGACACTGTCAGAAATTCAGCGAGAGCTTGAGAAAAGTAGAGGCTTGAAAGGCCATTATATAATTTTTTATATGTTTTTGACAGCGTTGTTATTCCACCTGTTGGCCAACTGCTCTAATATTTTCTGGAGGTCTTGCGTAATCTATCTGACTGTTGAAGAAGACTGCATATTTTAGTTAGCTCCCAGTTTAACTGGAGTTTCTCGAACTATCTGAAATCAGTGAAGGTTTTGTTTACAGGTAACTTGTTTAGTTGCTCCTAATAATAATAATTCCATGTGGTTGTAATGAACAGGAGACAGGGTTCTATAGGATGCGCATTCCGCCCCCGCCGTAGCCGCCTTAACCTAACCCGACAATCGTATCGGGTACAGCGGACCTACAGTTCATCGTGGAATCCGTACTACGGAAGCTTTCTGGCGTACTTCACATCACACAGCAAGCTGTGTCAGAGGTGAAGGTCGGGTTAAGCGCCTTTAAAAATTCCCGTCGAGACAGGGATTTGAACCAGGGACCATTCGATCTGCAGTCAGATGAGCCATCAGGCCGCTTATTTGCTCCTGAGGTGTGTGTATTTGAAGAGGAAATTGGCATCGTCCTTGCATTCAACCAGAAAATTACAGGAAACCACCTAAGGAAGCATTCAGGACTGACACTATGCAAGATGAATATTTTCAGTCCTATCCCGTTATACATTGTCAAGTTCAGCTTGTCTTAAACGGTCACAACCGAGACTACCGAGCGAAGTAAAATAAAATAAAACATCGAAATATGTCTCATCCAAAGAATAGAAGAACGCTTGAAGATCTCTCGGGTATGCGGCCGGATAAATTCATCGTTGTTCTATGAATTTTCGACAGCGTAACGTGCCATCATCTTCAGGTTTCGTCCGGCACGGCAGTCGCGTCCCGGACTGCGCCCCTCACGCCGCGCCGGTCACCAGAAACAACCTGAAGATGATGGCACGTTACACTGTCGAAAATTCATAGAACAACAATCAGTTGATCTTTAAATACAGATTCGCCGGAAAAACCTACGATTACAATAGAAGAAGTCTTTAAAATATTAAATTTTAATTATTGTGCCCACTGGTAGGCGGATGATGGTTGCGACGCAAACACAGGCAAGCCGAGATCTTGAGGGATATGATTAAAACAACTTTAAGGGACCATATGGCTCGAGATCTTGCATTCTGCAATAGTGAAGGCTGTAACGAAATGCGATTTTATTAATAGCTGGTTTATGACGTCATCATTCAGAACAGCGTACGAAATTATTATTCTATACTTCCACTGACCTCTGTGCACGAATTATCAGACTAGCGCTTGGATTAAATACAGGTATTAACATGAAGCACTTTCCTTGAAATCTCTGGATCTCACCACTCTTCAAGATATAATGGAAACATTTGTCACATTTTCCCACAATTTGAATTGAATCTCTCTCTCCTATATTCTCAGTCTTACAATACATTCGAGCAGCTTGTGATCCCATTTACTGGTTACAAATCACAAATTTTTATGAAAATGCGCAAAGAAATAAGCTAGTCCTTCAACAGCGTGAAGAGAAATTTGTATTGGCTGAGTTTCTTTCTCTAAAATTTCAGCATTCGTGTAGGTGAGAGCTGTGACAAACGCCAATTTCCACTTCAAAAGAGACCTTTCCACTAACAGAGTATCACATCGCAGGAAAGCACCTGTTGCTTCCCTCAGCATACATCGTCAGTAACGACATTGGACGTCGACGGTCAACCCCCTCTCAAAAACATTCTTTTTCTTATTCTAAATCGTATATCATATTCATTTATACAAAATACAGTACAGCATAATAGAAACTATAGTGATACTTCAACAACTCATATTTAGAAGTTCCTTGATTACAGCATATCGTTATTCGTCTCTGATGTTACATCACTATTTTCATACTACTTCCCGCTTCGCATTAAATTGTTGGAGACATTGTGTTGCACTGGGCTTATAAAATTTGGTGATATACTGTTCGACGACAAGTGATTAAAAATCGGCTCATCAAACATTTTCATAAATTGTATAAACCAGAATCATTGTCTAGGAGTATTTCTTGTACACTAGGGTCGTTCCATAATTTCCTATTCTGATAGACGTAAGTTAAAACAGTTGTAGTGTCTTTTTAACTTAGATCGCTTTGATATCAACAAACGTCCTCCAACAACGTTCCAGTGTTTAAATAACACACATACAAGGACTTCTCTACGGTCAAAGGAGGTTTCAACTCATGACTATGCATATACGCCGACTCCATTCAATTATTTTTGCTTTTATTAATGTTTAAAACACATGATTTTCAATTCATTTTCTGTATATCACTGTTTTATTATTTTTTATTTATTACTCCAGCTTTCATATAAATTCAAATATTTTCATTTTTTTTTAAAAATCCACGTTTTCTCAAATTTATAACAGGCTTCTTTGCTCACCGCTAATATACAACTCTCTGCTTTCCAGAAATCCTCATTGTCAGCAACAACGCCGTGACTCCAGCCCAACGATAATATTAGAAAGAACTAGTCTATTAGTGACATGTTTATTTTAAATCTGGAGGCTAATATTTTTGGACTCATGAAGTGGGCTAATCCTTGATGAAATCATGAAAGTGCTAAGTCAAATCAGTCACGGCACCATCCTGCTGCAACAGATCCTGATCCATTTCTATTTTTCTAATTGTTCCGTTGTCAGTCCGCGTGTATTTTTACGAGATGGCTGTTACACTATTTAGGTAACACTTACAGATTCATCCACAGAAAAAGTGAATAATCGAGTACATCACAGAATGATCGTTCTAATTACTCTGTTATCTCGTTCGTTCTCTACCCAGTGTGCAATTCTTTGCGAATTCATACACCTAAGATCACATCATTCGCAAAGTTACTCATATGCGTAATCTTACATTCAAGATTTAGTGCAACTGAAAAAAAAGTGAAAGATCGCAGTTTTTTTTGCCTATTATTGTCATTATGTCACTATGAAAACTGGAGAAGAAAGAATCATTTTTCTTGATACGAAACGAAAATAATGAGATGAATTTCTGAAACTCGGTTTCTCTAAGTATGTTTGCCTCAGTCGTCACGTTTTCTGAAAGATTCAAATTCGTATGACTCGTACCAGATGTCAGACAATTGAGAGGCATTCAACCATAATAAGATCTTCCAATCAACATTAATCTTTCATCTCACCGAGTTCCTGATCGATCGATCATTTATATTAGTCTCACAAATGTGTTAATCAAACTTTCACTTTCCGTGATAGTCGCAGAAGTGAACATGGCAGATTAAATCTTCTACTAAACCAATCAGCAAGCAATCCATACAGTACCACAACATCCTATATTTGTTCGTTCATTCTCGTTCTTTTTCTCTACGTACAGCATGTTATAGAAAATGAAGGACAGTATACATTGGTACGAATATGGGAGAATTAACCCGATAACTCACTGTCCCCTTCACGTCTTGTTGCTGTTAACTGATTACAGTGCAAAATACAAAAACATGTTTTGTCCGAATATACTTTTCTAATGACATTATTTTCATATTTAATTTGTTTTATTTAAAAAAAAGCTATCAGAATAATAATAAAATTACAAACTTGCTACTTCCAACCACGTTAACTATGGAAACAGTTATCAATATAAGTAACACACATAATTATGCGGTTATAGACAACCTTAATTGTAGACGTCTTCGAAAACAATTTCATGATCTATTTTTGTACGCCTTTTGATTCACAATATCAAAATCTTCTAAGATAAAAAAAGGACCTCGTTGAGAAAAGAGATAAAAAAAATACCATTGCGCAAACATTTAACGCGAGTTCAAAGTGTTATCATTTAACAACTTGATCAGCTAATGTAATTAGAATTTTTTTTAAAAAAATATTTCTTCAATACTGTTATAGATCTTGAAGTGATAAAACAGATAGACCGTGTCTTTTTTCTACCTGAGAGCTTGATTAACATGTTATAATGCCACCATTCTGGACGAGCTGCCGTATAACGAGAGCGGGTTAGAAATTCGAGCCGCCTTTTTTAGGCAATTTACCGTAGTCACCCGGTTGAATGCTGCCATCTGATTGATTTTTCTCTCAAAATTAGCCGATACACAATAATAACGACACAAAATGATAAAAAGCATTTACCGTTCACAGGCAAATATGTCCAGTCGTTTTTTTTATGACTTTAGGCCTCGTTGACATCGAGGTTTTAAGAGATGGAAAAGGGTTGGGGACAGGAAAGGGGAAGGAATTTAGCGAAGGATTATTCTTGGCACTCACATGGAGTGTTTTCGGGAAATCATGGAAAACCGAAATTAGAATGCCCAGATTAGAATTTGAACTAAAGCGCGATCGTTACTGGTCACCCTCTGGTGGGCTCTCTGGTACAGTTGTTACCACCTTCGGCTAACCCAGAAAATACTTAAGATTGTCGAAATCAAGCCAAGAAAAATGTCTTATACCTCCAAAGACATTCTCCGACAATATGTCTTCAGAATCCTGTGATCTTAAGTCAGTAGGGATTCAGATTTTTAATTTGTATCATAAAATTGATGAGATCTAATAATGCATATAAAACTTGTAAACTGATATCGTATGGTAACATTTATTCGAGAGACGTTCTTATTTATTACTAAAATAAAATAATTAATTTCCGAACCATACAATAACGGACTTGGAGCCTAGAAATTCCTTCTACGAGTGCTGGACACTGGTAAAGGCAGTCGGTTACTGGTTTGGATTGGCTCATTTCACGGGCAGAGCGGTGCTTTTGGCAGCGAGGCGTTTCTCAGAAGCAATAACGTGCTGGTGCCAGCCAGAGGGCCTGTAACGGAAGGGCCTCCGGGAACAGAGTCGAAGGCGAGCAAACGCGGAACTGCTCAAAGGCTGACTCCAGAAAAGATGCAGCTCCTCTCTGTGGAGGGAAAATCAAATATTCACTCTACTGCTGTCTGAAACTAGTAGCTTTACAGTAATGCTCCACCCATTTGAGAAGATGATTTCAGTATAAACTTCCACGTGCTGACGTGCATGCAGATGATATTGCACTCCTCTTCCTAAACTAGTCCAACTTTTAATGTTACGAACTAAAGCCTAGGTTAACTGAATGGTAACTGGAAGAATTTCTGCGCGTGTTTTATTAAAATAAAACCTTTTTTTTATGGCAGTATTCCAAGTGATAAATGATTTGATTCCAGTTATACCTTATAAAGCAACATAATTTTAGCAATGAAACAAAATATAAGTACAACTACGACAAAGGAATAAACGCTTCGGTATTTTATACCTCACCAGAGACAAACGTATTTCGTATTTGATAAAAATAGGATTGGATGCAGTAGGAGAAGTAAGTGACTTCTGTTAGTTGGAAAGTAAAATTACAACCGATGGCCGAAGCAGGAATGATGTTAAAAGCAGAATAGCACTAGCAAAAAGAGCCTTCATGAAAAAGAGAAATCTTTTAGTTTCAAACAGCGATCTAGGAATTTGAAAGACATTTTTAAAACTCTATGTGTTGAGCACAGCACTTTATGGTAGCGATACATGGACTTTAGGAATACCAGAAAGAAAGAGAATTGAAGCATTTGAAATGTGGTGCTCTAGACGAATGCTGAAAATCAAGTGGACAGACAATGTACTAAATGAACGAATGTTGGAAATGATGGGTGAGGAAAGAAGTTTGTGGAAGAAACAGGCTGGTTGGTCATATTTTGAGACATGCTGGTTTGGTTAATTTGTTAATAGAGGGAACAATTGAAGGTAAGAACTGTAGATGAAGAGAGAGATTAGAATATATGAAGCAGATAATTGATGACGTGGGTTGTAAGGGATATGTAGACATGAATAGGTTAGCTCAAGATAGGAAGAGATGGAGGATTGCATCAAATAAGTCGAAAGACTGATGACAGCAAAAAAAAAAAAAAGATTACACCCATGTTTTAAAGTGGTATTAATCCTGATAAATGTTGAGTAAAGGTTATAGTTAGATTTGATATCAATGTAACGAATCTTTATATTTTTGATGCAATAAGTGGGATTTATCCACAAACACCCAACACGCCCTAATAATAGATATTTACGAGACGGGATTGTAACAGTTTCTATGGTCTGGAATACAATCGAATCCAACTTTATGCACTATGATATTGTTATTGCGCGGTCATTCACATTATTGGGAAAATGATATCACACAGTTTCATTTATTTACTAGACTTTCCTGCTACTTTAAATGCATGGACCAGATTTATTGGCAAACCAGTGAAATGAACTACAAATAAGAAAGTTACTATAATTTGTTTATTTTTCTAGCAATTAAAAAAAAAGTTAGGTATACTTTCGGAAAATATGAGATCAAAAATAAAAAACTATACTTGGTAAAAATACATATAGCTCCATCTATTGGTGAAATAATGGCATTAAGAAGACTAAAGTCAGTATATTTGTGTAATTTTTACTGAATGACTACCATGATGATGGAAGAAACGACAAAATTTATGATTAAAGCTAAATATTTTCCTTAACCAATGTTGACGGTACTGTTTCCCATGTGATGTTATTTTATTCACTGAATTTTATCTGCATTTAATTACTATTTTTCCATATATTTTACCGTGCATGTTTACCAAGTCACCTCTCTCAATCAAATGATCAAAAATCACATACTTACAGAAAGAATCGTAAAATAGCGTTATGACAGCGCCAAATGCATTTCTTTATTAAAGCTATGTTCTGACTTAAATTTTCTGCTCCGTCCGCAGAAGTATCCACAGATTTCACTTCAGATGCTGATCATCGATGCTGTAAAATCCCAATCAAACACCTTTCAACAGTTTTTAAGTTTAATGCTCAGAAACAGTTTTAATTCCCTGCTCGGTCACCAGTTAGGAAAGCGTGATGAACTATATCTCAGATTTTAAGTTTGAAAATCTTCTTAAATTCCGTTCAGCAGTATTTTCGTAATGCCGGAGCATACAAATATATACAGTTCCGTTACAAATTTATATTCGGAATTCGAACCTACGTCCTCCCGAATGCGAGGCCAGAGCGTTACTGTTCATCGACAACACTCGGGGGTAATATAAATTTATAATACTGTAATGAGCAAATAGCAACCAAGAAGAATTCTCGCAGCTACTCATCCGTTATTTATGAAACGCTCTTTCTACTAGTGTACACTCACAGCATGTTACAAGTTTCAACCCTCATTTATCGTAAACTAAAATCCACCACCATGAAAGGCGTTAGGGTAAAATACCCGATGTTTCATATTATTCTCATGAAGATTTATCCTTGAGAACGTACAGAAAGAAAGGAAAAATTGTGGTTAAAAATACCTCAGATTTTAAGGCAGATCCTAACTTTCAAACATATATAAACTCCAAAACATATTCAGCAGTTTTTGCTTGATGCCGGAACAAACAGATAAGACTGTTTACAGATTTATAAAAAGAAGAAGAGATATACACAAGCAATGAAAAAGTGAATTCAAATAAACGAGACGTAACGGAAATACCTTCAGATTTACGATCCTTGGCATCGTAATGACTTTAGCGCACGCAGCTAATCAGAGCCTTTTTATACACTGGGCAGTTATTAATTTACAAAGATGGCGTTAAAAAAAGGTTTGGTTAACAATACATTTGCATTTCTTGCTCCCGCGCCAGGCTACGTGGAGTAGTAAGACACACCACAAATTTAAGTGAAATACTATTACTTCAAAATGTGGAAACTCAAACAAAATCTGTTCTGTAATTTTTGCGTGAGGCCGAAACAGAAAGACGAAAAGAGAAGACTCTCATGAGCGGTGTGGAGGCTATGACTAGAGATCCAAAGGACTCCGGTTCGAATCCCGGTCTCGGCTGCCATCTTGAGAAAGCCTTTATCGTGGCTTTCACCTCTGGCTCAGTTTGGTATACTGTGAAGTACGTCAGAACTCTTCCGTTACATCAGTGTAATAACCCTAGTTGTAACACTGATGTATACACATACAAAGAAAGTTCAAGCCAAATGAAGGCTTAACGTGGCTCTAATTGGTCCAAACGAACAAACATACATATATATTACGAAGTAACATACGCCAGCAATAAAACAGCGAATAAAATGAGATAAACAACCCACAACAGGGATATAAGCAAGATGTAACTGATATATCTTCAAAATCACATTACCAAGCATAAAGAAATAAATTACTTCCGACTGTCTTAATTGCCACAGAGCTCTTTTTTCGTGTCGTTCTGCCTCCGTCATGACATAGTAGATGTTGGGACTTACAACTTTGCGCGTCGTCCGAGCCAAGAAGCTTCCTAGTATTCTTCATTGTGATAACGAGAAGCTTTTCCAGAGATGAAGTTCAGTTTAACAGCCCACAACGTTTCTGATTTGACCAGGGACTTATTTATTTATTTAATGCTACGTTTTACAAGGGAGTGGTCATCCTCGTCAAGTTCTGAAAGATTAATGTCAGGCTACAAATTGAGAATCTTCAATAAGTCCAATCACTCGTTTTTGGTTTTGGGAAATGAGTTCTTGATCTGAATGTGTCCTCGTCCATTCCATTTCTGTAAAATAGTTTGTGATCAAAATGCATATATAATCTATTTTATTCACCCTCTCGTTGCTATTCTACCAATAAACAGAGCTGTATTTAGTTATATATACCAACATAACTGAGGTCGGAAGAGACTTCTCACTTATCCATTAAGAGGAAGTAACATGCGTATGTGAGTGATGGGTAACACGAGATTAACAAACAAATAGTTCAATAGAGTGAGGAAAGGAAGAAAACTGAATGAATGGTAAAGATTCAACGTATTAATACACTGAGACCATAGGTGGATATGAATTTGAGGATGTGCAGGAACAAAAGAGCCACGGTGACAGCAAGTAGTGGCGAGTGCCTATGAACCACACTCCAGAAACACGTGTGAACAATGTAGATGACAATATCGATTAAGTCACCACGTTTGACCTTGGTTAAACCGTTGATAATCGGCTGACGGGTGTCTTTAAAGGCAGCAAGGACCTCGGACATGGGCGGAGGAGAGCGGAAGGAGGCGAAGGAGAGCGGGTTAGTTAGACAATGGGTGTCGGCGGCTCGCGAAATAGCGCTGATGCTGCTCGGGGAGCCATTGTCCGCCAGCGAACTGCTCGATTAGCGCCACGAGGACTACCGGACGCCCTTCATTCCTATACCGAAAGCGGGCTGAGGTCCACTGCACTTACTACTCACTTTGCACACCACAGACAAAAGATTAAACATTGCACCAATGACAAATTCTTTCAGTAATTTCAGGATCATATATGTTCGTAAACATTAAGCACCTATTAAGAACTCTGGGGACAAAATAATAATTACAAAAACATAAATGCAGGCGTGAGAACACGCAAACTATAATTTGCGAGACGCGAGTCAAGCAATCAAATAACAGTTCTAGAATAGCGAATTTCCAATTATTATTATTAATAGTATTATTGAGGGGTCCGTTCCTAATCTCTGATTTAACATGGGATAGTTAAAAAATAGACTTACGCATGCTGTTAGTTTCCCATTTTGTCGTTAAAAATGTGGAATCCTCAGTTCGGTCTCACCTCATGAAAATAACATCTGAAACCTGGCGCGATATTATTTAGCTCTTCGTAAGCTCTTACTCTTAATTAATTAATGACGGAACCAAGAAATCCAAGAATAATCTTCTATGGATTTGTGTTGCCTCGAATACTGAACTCAGATTTAAGCTGCTAGTTCTCAGGTAATTTGAGATTGCTAGTATCTATACACAGTGTGTTAACATCTGCTTTATTTATAATACTATTAATCACACTTTGGAGGAATTACTTTACGACAAATAAAATCCCGAACGTTAAATGTTTCCACGGGATGACAAATCATGCTTTCCGTATTGAAGACGCATCCAATTAATAATTACCTAGTTGTATCATCTCAATCAGATATACCAGCTTCCACCATAAATTTGTTCTCATATGGGAGTCAATAGTTTTGCATTAATTCAGAATGTAGTGTGAATTTGTGACGATTTACTGAGTGATTTCATAACAACACTCTGTCCAACTAATCAGTATCCTTATACAACAAGCTAACATTTCCCAGTGCCATACTGAAATTCGTTACAATGGTCAAATGTAACCGTTTAGGACACACGTGTGACTTATTCAGGTTCATTTTTCAAGTATAAACAGCGTTATTAGTTACAACTGGATCTGACTATAGTAAAAACAATTCCAAACAGCTCTGTAACACATACACATC
>JARYHS010008440.1:0-37231 GCA_031002005.1 Vandiemenella viatica
TTAATTCTGTGCTAAAATATAAATTTCAGTGTTAAAATAGTAATTGATTCTTTCGGTTCAAGATTACGTCGCGATACACATCAATACCTTAAGATAAAATTATTGTATCAATGCGCGTGTTATTGAGGCTTTGATTTTGTAGCGACAATATTAACGGAGTTTGTGGTTAGATTGAAATTCTGTCTGGACCAGAATGAAAACAAAACCTTCTTGTCACAGCAAAAGGCAAGAGGAATTTAGTTATCAGTTATTTAAGAAACTTTAATAAGTACTACGTCACGGTGTGACGTGATGTATCGCGACGTAAACTACTCCCCAAAAAAGAAACAGGAAATAAATTAAACCGAGATAGAACTACGACATTTTTCACTTTTATTGATCCGACTTTCATGCTGGTATACTCATAGCATTACACGTTTCTTTTTTTTTTTTAATTATGGCGTATTATTTGATATGTCATACTATTTTATGTTCGCAAATGAAAACATCTCTTTGCGAACTTGACAACAGTACCTACCTTTTTTTTTAATTTAAGGTTAAGTACAGATTTGTATTTCCTGCTTCCAAACTATTATTTGTCAGGTGCGTCGGTTTTATGGCTTTTAAACTAAACACAAACTTGCATATGTAAGAAGGTTTTTGCTTTTATTTCTGAAAAGTAGCGTTTGCGATTTACGTAAAAAGCAAAGAGTAAACATGGCACGGCTATCTACGAAGTAGGAAACTCTTTGTTGTTTCCGAATTGATATTAATGGCAATTTCTAAAAGAACTATGCGTTTTTGCGGGATAAAATCTATCCTATGTCACTTCGCATGCAATTAACTGACTTCATGCCAAATTTCATTTAAGTATGTTGATTTATTAAGGCGTTATTGATTCCAGAAGTACATCCAAACACACATCCGAACTTTCTCGTTTTCTCATTTATAGATATATATATTACTGCAGATCACACACACACTGACTGCGAATCACCACTGAGGTATCAATATAACGTAAAAAAGTTTATATCTACAGCATTCCAAGACTACCTACGATTTGCCTAGCATTGCACCTCTAATTTTGTGATATCTATAGTTTAACATTCAATCCGAATAACCGACGGCCCAAGAGTGACTCTTACTATCAAAAATAATTTTTAAAAGTCTTAGCCTCCACGGAGAATTGAACCGGAGACCACTACCCAAACATTAGTAAGGAAGCACTTTAACCATTGAGCTACCTGACCGCTACATGGAAAAATATTACAGAGACCTCCATATCCAGCGCGTCTGTCTCCCGCTGTTCAGTAATTTTTCTAAATTATAAGACAACATGTATTATTTATACAGATAATTTTTCAACCAAATAATGACAGTATTTTTCTCCTTGTTTCAAAGGATAAGTGTGCACAGTTTTATCGAGATCGGATGAAAACTGTGGATTTGTATAAAGAACAAACAAACAAACATACATTCATCTTTATATAAATAGATGTAGTATTTAGTAAGACAAAATAAATTTTAGTTTAATCAAAAAAGTTGTTTTAACAGACGCAGGCGTGAAACATCTTTTAATCTCAGAAGTGAAATCTGACAGATGGTATTAGTATAAGTAAAAAAAAAATCCTGGTTCAGAAGCCGGTACTTAAGTATTAAGAAATAAGAGAAAAATCTTGTTATTGATGATGTAGGAAACCCATATTTAAGGACAGAATTCGACAAAATTCGGAAGATTTCATCGTGAGTAAATAGGATTTGCCAAAAATTGATAAAACGTGCTAAGTGAAGACGTATTGAAATTGAAACACCGTTATGAAACACAAATGATTACGACAGATTTTCATAAATTTCATAATTTAATGAAAATGGAGTGAATACTCCGAAAACAATTTCCTGAAAACCTATTTCGGTTTTTTCAAGAATTTAAACTCTTTCAATGTTTGAGGTAAATTGTAAAGTACATCCCCTTGTAATTTATTCCTGTCTCTCTCTCCAAAAACAGAGATACCAACTTTAAAATGAAGTGAAGAGCACCAGAAATGCAAAGGGACCCATGACTGGAAACATCACCGTTCGTCGCTAGGCGGGATTGTTCACGAGAGCCCATGTGCGTGGTTGACCGGTTGCCTGGACCTCACGCTCTCCATACTTAAAACAGCCTGGACTTCTTTATCTCTGGGGTTTAAATCTGTTATGAATGAAACAACTCCCGATTCCGAGATGGCTGTGATTACAAGATTCATCTGCGCTTCTAAGCAAATCCAATTTTTTTCGATCTTTTCGGCCAATCCATCTGAAGTAATGGTTAAAACTTCAAACATCTCCCTTAACATTAAGAAACAGAATAAATCTCTGCCTTGTGTCCTTTCATTTTTGTAACTCTGCTGCCACTTTCCCCTGGCGTTTTCGGACATAGCTGTCTATACAATACTGAATCTTTTTTATGCTCTTCACCTCCTCCTAAACTATGCACCTTTATTTATAAGATAGCCGGTCAATGCCTTATGCTCTCATCGTTACTGTCGATAGTTTTTATTTTTCTCTCTACCTAAGAATACTCAAACTGAAACATATGAGAATTTTTATGCTGTTGGTTTGATGTACTACTTGAAACTAACTAGCATTAAATGTTCGTAATAGTCCGAATAAGGATTTTAGAGAAAAAAATGAGAATTTAACCGGATTATTAGCAAAAAAACTGAATGTGCTTCTTTCTATGGTCCAACTTTGTCATTTTTTAAATGTTCATAATAGTAGCAATAACATTTTTAGAGAAAGAATAATTGAAAAAGTTGCTCGAAAAATTTGGGAAAAACTGAAAGTACTTGTTTCTATGGACGAAATAGGTTATTATTTTTAAATGTTACCAATGATCAGAATAATTTTTTTAGAAAAAGATTAAATGTGAAAAGTTGCCCAGAATATTGGAAAATTCGGTAAAAACTGAAACTGCTTTTTTTTTCTATGGAAAAATTTGGCTAATTTTTTTTAAAAAAAATGCCCGTAATAGTGCGATTAAGGTTTTTAGAGAAAGAAAATTGTCCAGAAAGTTGGAAAATTTGGGATAAACTGAAAGTGCTTTTTCTCGCGGACCAATTTGTTTAATTCTTTAAAAACTTCGTAGTAGCATGAATAAGGTTTTATAGAGATAAAAATGGTTAAAGTTGTCCGGAAAATTCTGGATAAACTGAAAGTGCTTTTTTCCGTGTACCGATTTGCCTAATTTTTTTTTTTAACGTTCTTAGTAGTCCGAATAAGGTTTTTAGAGAAAGCAAATTGTAAAAATTGCCCAGGAAATTGGAGAATACGGGAAAAAAACTGGAAGTACTTTTTTCTGTAGACCAATTTGGGTTAGTTTCGAAACTATGTTCGTAATAGTCTGAATAAGGTTTTTAAGGGAAATAAATTGGAAAAGTTGCTGCCAAAATTGGAAAATTCCCGAAAAACTTAAAGTGAAAAATCGGAAGATCTGAAGAAAAATCTGGAAAAAACGCCTTCCAGTCTAAATTAAAATGAAATTACCTTTGTTTTTATTGTTGTTTCGCGATCTGTCCAACGAATGTAGTTATTTTAGTTCTATTCCAGAGATATCAATTGAGGAAATGTGCTTTATGATTTCTAACAAATTATTACCTCAATTAGTCATGATAGTGCCAATCGTCCGATACATGACACATTTAATCAAGAGTTGAAACACGAAAAGCAATATGATTGTGATGCATTGAGAGAATCAGTCCCACTGTTGATTCGGCAACAAAAATATGCATATGAAAGTTGTTAACTAGGGAACTAGAGGGATTTTCTTCTTGGACGATCCCCGTGGAAATGAAAAAACTTTTTGATCTCATTGGTTACGGCAACGATTTGCTTGTAGAACGAAATTTCACTTGCACTTGCTTCGTCGGAAATTGCAGCTACGTTGTTGGAGGAAGGTCAGACAGTTCATTCAGCATCCAAGTTGCCACTGAATATGCAAATCGACGAAACTGCAACATGCATCCTATCGAAGAACTGTGAGAAGGCCAAAGTCCTGCAGCACTTCAAATTGATCGTTTGGGATGTATGTACGGTGGCACATAAAATTTCTTTGGAGGCTTTATAGTGAACGATGCAAGATTCACGAAACTATCAAAATCGGTTTGGTGCTACAATGATCGAAATGTAAATAAAACACCTTGATATTCAAATTTAATGGAAGGTAATAAATTGTTTGATTAACGTGAAATTCTAACTTAATTTTATTGCGACCTACATTCTGTAGCAAAACAGGTTCCACCGAGCGTGGTGGGTGAGTGGTTAACGCTCTGGCTTCGCATTCGGGAAGACGTGGGTTTTAATCCCCGTCCGGGCATCCAGATTTGGGTTTTCCATGGTTTCCCCAAATCACTCCAGACTAATGCCGGGATGCTTCCTACAAAAGGTTATTGCCAAATACCTGCCCTTCCTTGCCCACCATCCTTTCCCGCCTTTAATTACCTCGACGTCGACAAGGCGTAAAGCCATAATCAAAAAAAAAAAAAAAAAAAATCGCATGGTCCAAAGTCGATCACATTTCAGGAAAATCACACATTTCCAGCCTTTCATTGGCGTACTGTCGATAGAATTCATCTCACCTGTAAAATTTTCCAATTGGATCCTTCGGAATGTACTGCTCCTCAAAATTAAATATCATTGAACACAATCGTTAATAAATACAATGATCGCTCAGAAATACGTTTTTTCTCATTTTTACTTTATTTAAACATTTTCAAGAGCTTTTCACAAATTCACAAAACAACCACAAACAAATTTATTGACATTTGGATGATACAACGAATGTTGGGTCAATTAGCAATAAAAAAAAATAATAATAAAGAAAAAAATAGATTTTTCCCCAGGGGTAAACATTTTTTCTATTTTTTTTTTTTTAATTAAATGTTTCATGGAATTTTGTTCCGTAAAATTTACATCAATACATACCAGCCTTTTTAAATGCAAAATGGTCAGAAAAAAAACCAACATCAAAGATCAGCTGATACGTCCATAACGTACGACGTTTGCTTGAAGGTAATGTATTGTATCTCCGTAAAACTTAAAATTCTTTATATAAGTTGATGTATCAAGATTCACAAATCTCGATTTCACTCATTTCAATAATGTGCGTCCACAGGGTAAATAAAAATCAACGTCAATGATTAGCTGTTACGTCCATAACGTGCGACGTTTGCTTGAAGGTAGCGGATTGTGTCTCTGTAAAACTGAAAATTGTTTATAAAGGATGATATTTCAAGATTAACGAATCTCGATTTCTCGAATTTCAATAATGTGTGCCAATTAATGTTTAAGTATAACTGGAGACCTGAAAAAATAATTTCTAACCTTTGAGAAATAAAATTGTATTATCAAAAATTTCCGTCTTGTGCCCAATAGATTTACAGAATTATATTTTCCAACTTTCGCATGGTCGGGATAGCCTGGCAGGGGTCACAGGTTCGAGTTCGGCCTCGGGCAAGACTGGGTTTAAGTAAGTGTTATGTTCGTCGTATGTAGTCTCTTGTAGACGGAAAAAAATTAAAAGTGTTCAAAATGAAAAACGCAAGCAGGTATCATGTTAGTCGTGTGGCCTCGTAGACAAATCACATATTTTTTGTAAAGCAGTTATTGGTTTTATTAATTTTTAGCATGAAATGTTTGTATTAACATCACACAATAACTTGAATTTGTAGCAAAATCTTCTGGATTATTAACGTAAATAACGTTACTTTCGTTGATGCCAGATGTTCTATATATCTCGTGGCGTCGTCTGCATCCATCGCAAGCTTCAGTCACAGTGAGCACGGAAAATGTCAAAAAGATTTATAACATTTATCTGATTATTTACGAGCTTCGCCAGTACAATACAGTAACTTCTTCTTCAATGGTTTAGCATTTTGAATTACGATGAAAAACTGTGCTTTTTGTTAGCTCTCAGAACGAGCAACCCATTTCCTGTAGAAGTGTAGTAACCAAATTACACCTACATTAACAGGGACTTATAGAGTTAACGACATAAGAAGCTTATCTTATCAGCACTTGTTTCACTCCCTGTCTGGATATAGTGTCATATTCCGGAATTCGACATTTACAAGATGTTTTTTCTCCATAATTGCATAGTAAGAAAGTCAGTCTCATTTATAATGTTTGGAATGTACACAAACTAATTTAATTTACCTTCAACATCATCCTTCTTTCTATCATAAGATCTTTTTCCATTTGCCGGTAATAATAAGAAATTGTTCTGTGGAATAATGATTAATACCAATGAGAATTATCGTCGCGGTAATACGGCTCACTGCGCTGAGGCGTCGCACATTGTGTCCGGGAGGTACAACGGCCGGCCCGGGCACGAGCCCAGGGCGTGCTAACTGCAGCCATCAAAGCGAAAGCCGGGACGGTCCGCAATCTCCGCCTCATAACCTACATATTTCACAAAACAGATGGCAACATTTCCCCCATTAGCACTTTTACGACCTGGAAGTAGGTGTAATATGCTTGGCGTCAGCAAGGGCGTGCGGATGTAAAACCATAGCTCCAAATTCAACCAAGTCAACGATGAATAAACCTCACCCAAGGCAGCCTATGCAAAGATGTTAGAAAAAAGTGGTGGACGAAAAATAATAAGAATAAAATGTAAGTTATCATTTCACACATTCTGCTGCTTTGGTTTTTAATACCATTAAGTAAACACTGACAGATTTATTTTCAATTACTCGTAGAGGTAGCTAACGCAGTCTGTATTTTCACTCATCAGATTGCGCAGAGTTTTTAGGAGAAGAAAGCATCCTTCTAAAGAACGATCATCCGTCGTTTCAGACGCATGCAGAATAGTTTCATGTGAACGATTTCACCTGGACCAGGCACTAAAGACTTTACAGTACTAAATCGCCTAAAACAAGCAAAACCTAAATAGCATTGATATCTTACGAAGTCCTAGACTTTAATTTAGGTTTCTATAACCGTGGAAGACTAGAAAATACACCTGTATATCAAACTTTATTTGCGTGTTCAATCATT
Organism: Vandiemenella viatica; assembly: GCA_031002005.1. Lineage (NCBI taxonomy): Eukaryota > Metazoa > Arthropoda > Insecta > Orthoptera > Morabidae > Vandiemenella > Vandiemenella viatica. The sequence continues at coordinate 7,015 of JARYHS010008440.1, forward strand.
TTCTCCGTTCTGTATTTCCTCCACAAATTACTATTTGCTGTCTTTATCTCCGATCGGAGGAAATATTCTCTCACTTTACCTTTCTACTGAGGAGTTAAATTGTAGCTGTTGCTTTGTGTGCTGCTGCAACGCCTCCAGTACGTAAATAATCGGCAGCTTTGTATGGCTTGGGACTTGCTGAGAAATACCAACTCAGCAGCTTCACGGCTGCAGGTACAAATGATGAGGCACTGCCGTTCCCAGGGGCATTCTTTCCATTGGTCCATTACAGAACTGACACTCACTGACAAAAAGGCGGACAGGAGGAGGCGGTGCGCTGTTGGCATAACCCCAAGAATGTTGCTGATGCTGAAAAAAGATTCGGAGCCACCGCATTAGCAAAATTTCATGTACATAAAAATTACTTGCACAATTGAAACTATGTCTTATAGTTGCTTTTTTCAGTTTTAATGTCTCCCCATGCTTATTTCCGGTTTCAGCTTAAAGATATTGAATGTTATTCAATACTGAATTACAGTTGCTTTCCTATTTTTTTATTTTTATTTTTTAATATTTATGTTAGTCTGGGAAGAATGTATTTCCAACTCATTTGGCTTAATGGTAATACAATTTGTATACAACTTGTTGTTGGTGGCTCTATCAATTCCAACTTCAGTTCCATCAGCCTGGCCCTTTAATCGATTACTGAAGTGTGCCAGAATGTTAAAGAATAAGTGGGAAGACATTATGAAGGTATCTGCAGCCCGGGCTAGCACTCTCAAACTGAACTTGGAGCCAGAATCAAGGAGACACTAGCAGTGAGAATAGACTTCAATATAAATTTTACCCCTATCCAAAAGTCGTGATAAAGCAGATCATTATTAACTATAATAGAAGCTGTGTTCAAGAAATGATAACATTAGTTACAACTAACGAATGTACGAGAGAGTTCTGAAATCTTCTCGACTTCACCCATAGATTGCTTTGTACGCCACATTTTTTAAGCTTATTGACAAATAAGTCTTTTTTTTTAGATTCTGGTTGTGTAAACATTTTCGGATAATGTTGTTTATGTTAGGTCACCGTTAACATCGCCATCTTTGGTAGAGAAAAAGAACTTTGTATATCTCTCGTAGAATATCAGACATTCCTTTGGACATAATATGAAACGTTTTTACTCTCTCTTATTATAGATTTCTTGCTGTGAATTATAGACGAATTAGGTGTTACCAAATAGCAGTGGAGAAGAATAAGGGGTAAAACTTTAGCTCATGGAAACAAAAGTACAAGTACCCTGATCGAATAAGGCCTAGACCTGAGAATACGGCTAGTTATGAAATTTGAAATACCCATCATATACGTTTTCCAAAATTTTTTCGACAAAAATTCTGCCACCATGTCGGCAGTGGAGCAAGATTTGACTTTTCAAAGATGAAATTTTGACGTAATTTTAAGACTTGCTCTCCGGTGTTGTGACTAACGAACAAGTAAAGGTACTGTCGTTACGAACAAGACAGAGTACAAATAACGAGCAGTTTCAATATTTATAATGTGATAATAGTTGACTGCTGCTACTACACAGAACTCATTCAACTAGAAAAATATCCAAAATATGTCCTTTCAGTCTTTGATTAAACACAATTTGTAAATTAACCGTCCACTCAATAAAATGCTAACTAAGAGAGAAAATTAAAAAATTGAATTCAGGAAAACTTTCCCAAAATAACATGCGATGTTCCAATAGCGCCTGCACTACTATCTATAATGTTTTAATGTCACACGTGTTCTGTTAAGAATTATACTGCAATGAGAGTTCAGCAATTGCAGCAGAATATGTGTCAACAGACATCGATTTCTTTCTATAAACAGGAGAAGGTAGGTGATGACGGGAATGGTAAGGAAGATTAGTCTGCGTGACAAGCATAGCAGCGCCGACATTTCTCACCGCAGTAGAATACGTCATATTTTTTTCCTTATGGCTTTACGCCTCGTCAGCGTCGAGGTCATTACAGACGGGATGGGAATGGGGACAAAGAATGGGAAGGAAGTAGGCCATGGTCTTTTGAAGGAAGCATCCCGGCATTCTCTTGGAGTGATTTGGGGAAACCATGGAAAACCCAAATATGGACGCCCCGAAGGGGATTTGAACTGGCGTCCTCCCGATTGAGAGGACAGAACGTTAACCGCTCACCCACCACGCTCGGTAAAATGTCATCTGACGAGTAATACGATGATAGACTGGTATCGAACTATGTGTTTCTTACACCATGCAAGTATTCACAGTAGCGACTAGTAGATGATCATATGCAGCAAAAAATGGTTTTTTATGGTTTTACCACTTGTCGAGGTCATTAGACACGGGAAAGGACTGCGAGCAAGGAACGCGGAGAAATTCAGCTATGTCCTTTTGAAGGAACGGTTCCGGCATTCGTCAGGAGTGATTTAGGGAAACTGTGGTAAACCGAATTCTGGTTGGCCGGACGGGGAATCAAACCCACGTACTCCCAAATTTGAGGGCAGAGCATTACCGTTCTCAGAAGCCACCTGGATAATTAGCGTAATACATTGAGTCAAGAATAATAAACATATTTTTTCATTTTAAGTTTCAGATAGATAAATTACTTATTTCCTTCCATGATAATTGCATAATGAACTTTAAATAATCGTAATTTCTAATCAGTAAATGAAAAAAGATATTTCCTATAACAACTTAATTTAACCCAAAACTGATACTCTTTTTTTTAAGTTTTTTAACTTATGGCTTTACGCTTTGTCGACGTCGAGGTCATTAGAGGCAGGATTGGACTAGGGACAAGGAACGGGAAGGAATGCGGCCATGGCCTTTTTGAAGAAAACATCCCGGCATTCGCCTAAAGTGATTTGGGAAAATCTTGGAAAACCCAAATCTGGATGCCCAGACCAAATTGTTTAGATGTGATTAGAAATTTTCCAGTTATGATGAAAAACTTGAATATTGGAGAGGGGTTAAATTTTCTGAACTGAGAAACAATATATAGCATTTGAGTCAAATTTATGTGACGATTTGAATAATGTGGAAAATACGAGATCAACTTAAAACGTTTGGTTCTAATTTTAAAGATGGTATTAACCGGTTCCATTCTGAGCTGGAAGCAGTAGTTGCAGCCGTCAAAAAATATTTAGGGACATTTTAAAGGATAGATTAGTCTAAAGATAAATGTAAGAAAAACGTTTTAACGATTAAAGAGGAATATGTTAGTTTGATTAATAGTATTAACATTAAGCATAATCGGAAAGTGCAGAGATTAGTGGTTGATATTGATCAAGTTCAATATACGTAGATGTGATCAGGAAACAGCTGGGCTGAAGAAAGGGTTGGTGGATTTGAGTATAGAAATGGGTGAACTAACGGATGGTGTTAGTATTTTGGTACAGGAAGGTCAACAGCTCGCAGGTGGACTGGGAGAAACAGGTAATTTAGAAAAGTTCTATGATAAAGTAATTAAACAAGTATCATGCATTAAAATTACAGTCTTGGTGGAGGTTAAGGAGCAAATTTCCAAACATCAAACCTTCTTGAACACCTATAAGGTTTCTTTTATTGTCACACCATATATAAGGCAATTCTAGTTTGCAGCGTCATGTTGTCGTCCTATGTTTCGAATCAGTTGGTGGAGTGAAAGCTGTTGGCAGAAAGATTGTCGATTTATCTTTTATGTAATTAGTAATGTTTGGGTATCCCAAGTCTTGGTGTATGCGTAGGTTTGACTACGTAGCTACAGGGCGTCTACTATTGTTCTTAGAAATTTGTTTTGTACGATTTGTAATTCCTTTACGTTCATATTTGCTGCCATACTAAATTAATTCTTACAAATTAGCAACAAAAACAGCAGGAGGTGAATAGTCAAGATCAAACCACCAACCTTAATAACCAAACGAAGGAGTTTCAGTTCTGAACAGTCATCTTCGCCTGCAAACACAACAGAGTCACCAGAATTGTTGTGTCTCACCTGAAGGAGGAGAAAATACACAGCACTATCTGACTCCAAAGAAATCCTTGATTTCATCAGAAGCTTTGACATCAGAAAATTAATCACAGCAATTAAAACAATATTAGCAGAGTTCAAACAAGCATCCTACACCGAATATAAAATAATGGCGATTTTAAATAGTTTTCCAACCATTTCAATCGCGGAAATAAACTACCACCATTAATTATCATGAATTGGATTGCCGAAAGCATTTTTCGTGAAAAACAAACACTAGAAATATTCCTAGACGAGCACAACATAGACCTCGCCTTAAAAAACACATCTGCGAGCAGGCCAGCGATTTCAGGTGCCCAATTACACACTGCACAGAACTGATGGACCGAATCAGGCAGGGTGTGGGAAGGTAGTAGTTATAAAGAACCGCGTTCCACATAGATCAATTGATTTACCTGCGCTCGAGCGTGTAGAATCCACGGCTGTTGATGTCGGAATAAATGGGAAGGCAGTTAGATTCATAGCAGGGTACCACCCATCAGGTCGTAAAATACCCGAGCCCGACCTGGTAGCACTGACCACATGCCGACAGAATAATCCCAGGGGGTGATTTCAACGCCAAGTCGCTGACGTAGGTCTGGCGCTCTGCCAACTCAAGCGGCCGCGTCCTCCACGACTTCGTTTGAAAGGACTCCCAGGTGACTGACGAACCCTCGCACTATCACGTGGACTCCAGGTTCAGGCCTGATATCTTGGACATATTCTTATTCAAGAACATCACCTCGTCTGCTGCGTCCACTGCATTTAATTACCTCGCTTCCGATCACAACCAAGTGGTATTATATACTCATGCAGCCGTGTGTCGAACAGAGAGGAAGAAGTTCTCTCTAATTACTAACTGAAATAATTATCAAGAGCTCGTAAACAACCACCTTTCAGGGTTGCTCAAACTGGATACTAAGAGAAAAGTCGAGAAACATATGGACCAGTTCGTAAACATCGTTAATGAATGTGCGAAGAAGGCCACGGTAAAAATCACACATGATCCTGGAAAAAATACCTCCCTCCCCATATCTGGGAGTTAATTAAACTAAATAATTAGCATCGAAAAGCTGGCAACAATACAGAGATCCAGCAGACAACAGAACAACAAGCAGGCAACGAAATCATATCAGATAGCACTTAAAATAACATCATATGTACAGACAGCTGATAAAACGCTTAATCGAGCGGAACCCCATAGGTGTCGCTAAAGTCATTACACAGATTTTTTTTTAACTGCTTAACGTCTCTTAACAGCGACGTCTTTAGAGACGGGAAACGATGGGGGGGGGGGCAAGGAATGGGAAGGGATTCGGCCATGGACTTTTGAAGGAAACATCCCGGCATTTGCCTGGAGTGATTTGGGAAACCATGGAAAACCCAAATTTGGATGCCCGGACTGGGATTCGAACCAGCGTCCCCGCGAATACACAGAAATTACGGTATTGTATACATAGCGCGGAAAAAAAGCCAAAGCAATGGCAAACACTGTGTAACTCCAGTTTCAGACACATGTAATCGATGACGAAGATAGTGAAATTTATGAAGAAAGGGTAATTAGAAAAGTGCCTCGTATTTTACGGGAAAATATACGTATCTCTTCCAGTCCTGTACAGTCCTGTTAAGTGAGCTCAATCATCTGGAAACTTGGTAGCATAAATCCCCAGGTCTTGACGGCGTAAAAGCCACCTAAATCATAAGCCTACCTCAGTCGGAAATAGCACACCTAACCGGAATCTACAAATGCTGCCTAAATTATGCTTCTTCCCTAGTCCTAGAAAATCGCAAATACTATCACTCTTCATAAAGCTCAAACCAATGAGTGCTGTGAGAGCCTGTCGTTAAATACAGCTCTCGGCAGAGAGGAAACAGGCTGTGTTGCTGCTCCCGTTGTGGCCGCCACTTTGGAGCGCTGGTGGCGCCCTGCATGTCGCTGCTGGTGCACTCTAGCGAGGCAAGCGGGCGACTTAAGATTGCTATTGACATATATCACAAAAGGCACACAAATATGGCTATAGCAGTACATTAAAATAAATATCCTCTGTGAATCCTCCATTTTGAGCTGAAAGTATCCCAGAACTAAATTTGCTTTCGACTATCTCATAACGTCGTCATAATATTAAACAACTTTAAAAAAACCTTAATATCATATATGAGTAGTCGTAACATGTGAGGCTTCAAGTAGAACAAACAACGTGTTTAGTACCTGCTGATCTGAATCTTCAACTATTGTAACAATTATTTATCACATTTGGCAATTATAACAAATAACTTCCAAAAACTTCTAAACTGCAGTTATTTCAAGGTAAAACCTTTTTCTTGCTCCGGAAAAATTGTTGCGGAGAGAAAAGAATCCAGAAATCTGAATACCAAAATCAAAGTCAAACATCTGGATTGTTCATAATATTATACGTGTATCTCCTTCGAAAGAATTACGGGGAGTATGATGATTTTATACTCAACCCAATATTCAGATGGCTGTGTTCTGTTGTAGCGTGTAGACGTGAAATGCTTTAGTCAGGTTTAGTTTATTCTAAGTCCATTTTTTCTGTATCAATTTTTTAGTAAGTATACTAATTCTGTTTACATGTTATACATTGGGATGATTACCCTCCTATTTGTTTCATAATCATAAATGAGCAAAGTATACTTGTGACTTGTTGTGTTTTTAGAGCAGCTCGTGGATAATTTCTGCATTAAAACAACAGAGAAATAGTAGCGCGATGTTTCTTGAACTTTTTCAACTAATTTACACTCATAGTAGATTCTGATTAGACTTTTAATTCCTTAAATCTCCCTTAGTTCTAGTTACCAGTATTTCATGTTCTGTTTCCTATATCTAAAGATGATTAAAAAGTATATACTAATTTCCGTTTCTTTACTTCCTGATAACAGAATTCACTTCCTTCTCCTATAACATCCTATCCTATTTTTATTTTCATTGCTATCATTTCTGCAACATTTCATCATTGTTTGCCTTGCTTTGGTTGATATTTATTCGAAAATCTTCCTTTAGTGGTTTAGTCATGCCATTCAGTAATTTTTCAATAACCTCAGTCAGTTCCGCTAACATGCCAATGTCGTCAGCAAATCGTAACATACTGATTTTTTCTCCATAAATATTTATGTTACATTCAATTTTTTCTCTTACTTCCATTCTTTCTTCCTCTACATGCATGTTGAATATTAATGGGGATACAATACACCATGTCTCACAACTTTTTTAACTGATGCTTGTCTCTCATGATTCCATTCTTTTATTACATCCGATTGATTCTTACATAGTAATTATAAAATATTCTTGTATCTCATTATTTAAGACCTGACTTCTTTAAAAAATTAATTTTTTGTCCCACCTTGTATCCAAAGCTTTTTCTAAATAAACAAACGTCATAAAAATATCTTTATTTTTCTTTATCTATCCTCAAAGTATTAATCTTAACGTAGGGACTGGCATCTCATATGCCCAAACTGATTTTCACCTACTATCTCTTCTACTATTCTTCCTATTCTTTTTTATACTATCCTGGTCAGTATTGTTGAAATAAGTAATTTTAGACTTATAGTAAGCTAACAATTCACTTTTGTCAGCTTGTACTTTCTTCTGAAGTGTGAAGATGGTACTTTTATTAAAATCAATTGTAATCTCATCTGTTTCGTAACTGTCTGATATCAATTTGGATAATCTTTCGATTATTTCTTCTCCTAGGGTTTTCAGAAGTTCTGCAGGAATCTCATCCATTCCAACCATAATACTGGAGTTCAAATCTTCTTTACCAGTACACTGTTCGGTCGATGCCAATTGAAGATGTCCATTTTGTGAAAAGATACATGTTCTCCAGAATATGAATCGTTGAAAGAAAATGTCTGCACAAGGTGTGTTTAGTAAAATTGTCTGTGTAGTCGCAGTCGTTTGAGAACAGAATGTCAGAATAGGAGTGTTCTTAATTTATGGTTTATGCTTACAACATGGAGGGTGAAAGCAGACGGTATCTGCGTGTTGGGCCATGCCCCTGGCGGCCAATATCAGCAGTTTAATAGGCCTGGCAGTGTGCCCGCCACTTAATGGAGATGGCAACCATTCAATGCATCGATCAAACCCGATATTACAGCCAGGGTCTGTACTGTCAGACGACGCATGCCTCTAGCCACCGCAGCACAAGTAATGAGCAAGGCAATAGCTGCGTGCTTCATTAATTCAGAATCTCGTAATATTTGTTTCATCCCTTCAATGTGCTCATACCACCACGGAGTTCATTCCTTGTTATTTTCCTTCTTGCTCGGAGTCTCTCGAGTTACATCGAAAGTCATTTCTTTGTCTATTTCTTATTCTTACTATTGCACAATTAATAGAAACATTTTTATATTACTTACTTTTTTCCTTTTGTCTTTCTTTTATTTAAATCTAAGTAGATGGTTCTAATAATTCTACCGACGGGGATGGGTGAGCGGTGAAGCTCTGGCCTTGTATTTGCTAAGAGACTAGTTCGAATCCCCGTCCGACCATCCAGATTTTGATTTTCCATGGTTTCCCGAAATCACTCCAGATGAATGCCGGGATGATCCCTACAAAATCATAACCGGATTCCTTCTCATTCGTCCCCACACCCTCTCTCCTCTGCCTCTAATGACATCTACTTCGACGAGGCGTAAAGCCGAAGCAAAAATGAAACTAATCGTTCCTTAAATGAATTCTAAATGGTTGTGTTCCACGTACAGGCACTATACATTGAGAACACAACATTCACCTGCCGTTTGTATTCTTTCCACAGCTTTAGAAGCAATTAACGTCGGGTTCTAGCATATCGGGGATAACATGGGACCAAAAAATAGAATAAATTGTATATAACTATTTAAATACCATTAAGTATTTAATTATTTCTATAGGTCAAAAATATTAAAAGACGTACGTACAAATAAGCGATATTATGTACTTTAATCAGCAACTATATAATATTAAAGTTTCTTTTCTTAAGTACCTTTTAAGTTTATTAATTATTAATCTTTTTTACTAATATCTCCCTTTGGTTGAAGTGCTGAAACATATTCACTTAATTTAATTATATTAACAAGTTTTGTCTTATTCTGATAAAAACCATCTTAAAAAGTAATTACCGATCATGGTCCAGGTCGGCTGCTATTGATCTCGCTGCCTCTGCTTTTTTCAGCTTGTTTTTTTAGTCAGTGTGACATGTGCCTGGATACGAAAATGTAAATGAAGCGAAACTTTATTCCACTCCACTTTTTACTTAACAATTCACATGACAGATTGTACAATTAATTTATCCGAAGACAAATTAGAAATCAATAAATCCTTTTTGTCTTGATACCGTAATTCTGCAAAGCGTTTCTTTGGTTCGCTCGTTTTGGGATCGGAAGAATGTTACTAACATTGAACCAAAAAGGTACCAACTATGTAAAGTGTTACCTTTCAGCCTGCACGAATTGTTTTGAACCTTCCCATGTCTTCATTCGCGAATATCCGTCTGTGAATGAGTAAAACGAACGAACATCATAATAATTTACTTCGAAATTACAATCGCCTCTCATTCGTTGCAATTGATTCTTAATGACATAGAGCAAACACCATTCCCTTGATTCATCAGATTTTTTTATTGTTCTTTCTATTTTTGGATGACCCCCAAAGTCAAGAAACTACTGAAAGGAAATGTATTTACTCAGAGAAAAGGCGACTGCTCATCTATGCTCCACTGCATAGTAAACTTTCCTAAAGAGTCGCCAGGACCTCGGGGAGAAGAGGATACAGTTTCACACCTCCAGGAGAGTGATTCTGTCTCTCTAGTTTCAGAGAAGACCAGCATACATGTGTGAAAAATTACGTATACATAATTTTACACATTACAAAAAATTCGGCGAGTGTTTGGAAGCCATGTAGATGTGACGTCTTAGATCGGTAGCAGCAGCCGTACGTATAGCTGTCGACGTATTTATTTGTTTACGGTGGTCAACAAAGGCTGGTGAAAGTACGAGGGAGGTAAATAAAACAGACACTTACTGAATGATGTTGCAACTATTTCGATTCCCGTCACTATTCTTTTGTTTCAAGCAGCTACAGCCGATTAATACTCATTGTATGTTAAGTTAATATGTGCCTCTCTTGACAGCTTTAGGTCTAATACAATTATTTTGTTCCTAGGTTTAATCTTATGTACCAGAAAAGCAATATACGACTTGTTTGCACAGCAAAGGCTTATTTTCAAGCGCTGATGGAACTAGAACATAGCTTTTTTTTCCTCCTATGAGATGAACAAATCAACTCACGTACGAACACTGGCAAAAGTGCATTCATTCCATGTGTTTTCATCCAGATCAGAGGTACATCAGTCAGCATTTTGCTGATATTTATTTGATTCACTAGAAGTAAAACATTATCATAAAATAAAAAATACGTCAGTTAATGTAAACATCATCTCTAGCAGTTATTTTTGGGGGCAATTTTAAAATTGTTTGGTTACAAGTAAGCATAAAGTAGGACTTTCTGCAAAGACTCAAGTTAATCCTCTAAATCAATTAATTAGTTTTCCAAATAAATTAATTTTATAAATTTTAAAAATTAATTTGTAAAACTAAGAAATGAATTGTATTGAAATGAACTGTATACGTAATAGTTCGCACACTTACAATAATCTGAGATTTTCTTCAAACTTGCAACAGGACACGATTTTCGTTGCCTGAAGGTCCGCTTAAATGAAATTAATGTCAAGTATCGATTATTCATCAGACAGTTTCTTTTCAAGCAGTAATTTATCTGTCACGGTGGACGGAAAAGATCTTATTACGGATGCCAAGGAAAGGATTAAGGAGGCCGTGATCAGATTTCTTGACTCGTCTAAGGATCCTGTTAATGAAACACAATACAGCGTCGGCAGCTTCTCCAAGTTCGCTTCTCTTCTATAAAATTGTCAAACGTATTAAGGTAAAAAATCTGATTATCCTGTTTCTTTTCACAGGAAATGTTTCGTTATTGGCTAGCAACATTTCCAATGATCATAATCATATTTGACGTTCAACACAAAAAAACATAACTTGAAAGACATGGCGTGGCAACAAAACGTGTAAGCTGTAGGAATAGTCTCATTTAAATACTAATTGCAATACTTAGTAAAAATCTCTATTGTCAATTTAGAATATTTTATTTTAATTCTTTTTCAATAATTATGTAGCACAATAAGAGTATTAACTTTATTTGGAAAGTATTTGAATGTGATTTAATCTCAACAGGTGTCTGCCAAGCCGGATGGTGTTGTGAAAGCAAAACGTTTTTATAACTGCTTCTGCTATCTTCATCAGATGTTGCATGACTTCCAGTGGCTGCAATGCACGTGGTATTAGAATGTAGGAAATCTGTAAAAGAAACGGCATTGGAATTAAATATTTATCCTCATTTGCTCAAAATTAATAATAAATTGTTGGAGTTCTTTTATTAAAGTTTTGGGAAAAAATGTTCCACCCGGTTTCGATAAGTTTTGGAAAGTTATTTCAGAAGTTAATTTTGATACAACCAAAAGTTGATTGTGTAGTCACTAACGCATTTCATTTATAAAGGGGGCCCTATGACAGAAGTGAAAAGTAAATTGTTTTTTCCATTTGTTGAACTTTCCTGTAATTTATTACTGTGAATCCATAATTTTTCAAGAATACGACGTTGAGCATATATATTTAAATTACTTCCAGGATAGTATGACAGACCCATTAAAATAAATATTTTTGTATATATGACATCGACGTAACGTATAAACATCACAATTTGCCCAAAAACCATCACACATTATTCGGATCAATATAATAGATACTGTTCAGTTTGAAAAATAACAACGATCTGATTACTATTCTCACCTTTATAGTGTGTCAAAATTCGTTAACACCACCTATCTCTAAACACATCAGACTCAAACAACGCGTAATTATTTATTTGTTATGCAAGTTATAAAAGTTGTTTAGCTCTGTTAGACACGTGTTATTCCATTTTGTTGGCGTGTATTTGTCCTATTTCAGTAGAGTGACCAATAAATGATTCTAAAGTAAAAGAATCTATTCATGGTATTAAAAATTTAAAAAAAAATCTTATTACTGTAAATTGTTTAAGGTAATTCAAACCAGTTGCTTTATTGTTATCCAAGTGATCACACTTAGAAAGCAACGTGAGAAATAATAAAATATTCGACACAGTAACGTAAGTCCTGAAATTTATAAAAATTTATCACTTTTTTCCATATTCAGATAATCAATAATCTGCTTCGGTATATTTTATCATGCTGAAAATCTAATGTTCAAATGAAATAAAATTAAACGGTGTTAAGGGAGAAATAAAAATGAAATACACTAGAAGTCTCGTTTAGGAGTATCCGATTCTGTTATATTGTATTATTCTCGTTACGAGAAAAACTGCGAGTGAAAGAGTTCGAAATATAATTTATGTTTGGCATTATTATTATTATTCTCGAGTCAGAAACATAAAATACACAGCTAAACATTGTACAGGTTAACACATTTCGCCCGGTAGTTTACAACATCAAGTGCATTCGGTGATGCTCAAAACAGATCATCTTCGTTGCAGGATAAATGGGCACAAAGGGCGCTGGAGCATATGTTTCGTGGTTTAATCCTCACTATTAGCACTTGAAGTTAGCAGAATCGATACGACCCCATTTCGCGATTTTCCTTGGATCAACTCACTCCTGACCCCAATCGATTCAAGGACCTCCAGACATTCCGATCCTCTGTATGACCAGGTGGAAAGCACTCCGCAACTTACTTTCAATTGTCAGAGTTGCTGGAGACCTTAGTTTTCCACAGCCGTTTTTCTAACTTTTCAGATGACCCAATTTGTTTCCGCGAGTTTCACTGGAAGCTTCTCCTGGACTGCTGTTATATACGAAGGTAAGTATCGCCATTTACTTTATACGTTCTCAGAGACACACTGCACAACCAAGGAAGTTGTATTTAGCTCCACGCGTCTGAAAACAGCGCGAAAATAATGGTTAACGCAAGCGAAGTATCTAACAGTAATATAACTATTAATGTTAATTGAAATTTTACATTATAGTAATATATTTGGCTTTACAAAGATGGCAGCAACTTAAGTTACACATTCCCGAATCTTAAGTAGTTTCGATCTATTACTATTCTCGTTATTAATATACGTTATCTTAAGATTAATGGAATGCAGTGTGATTTATTTTTTCTGGTAGTAACAGAGAAGAGAGTTCATTTGATTAGCTTTTATTTTATCTTAACTTCCTTATTAACGTTAAATCAGTAAGCAACCATGAACACACCGCTTACGTCTATGCAGTTGCTAATAGTTATCTTTTCGTGTTATGCAGCGATGTATGTGTGCAGTACTGCTCACTACTAACAATAAGTGAACAGGTTGTCCATAAATGTAGTTTATAACAGAATGAAGAGAGGTATTATTCGGGCTTGGCATACAGCAAGACCCAAGATTTCTCGGCTCTCAGACGTTCATACAAGTGGTTAAGTTGTATGGATTATTTTTTCAAAAATCCATGAAATGATTCTAATTTTTTTATTATTATTAAAACAATATGGAAACAGGCAGAAAAGGGACAAACTACATGATAGATTTCAAAACTGGAAGGTTTGTGTCGTTTTTTACCTACATGTTCAGAGACCAGGCTTTTATTTATTTTAAATTGTAAATTGGAGATTTGATCTCTAGTAATGTGATTTAATACTAACTGGATGCAAGCATTATTCATTAAAATGGCGTTTGCTACTAGCATTACTACATTTACTTTCATATCTTATCTTACAATATGTCAAAAATAAGTTATCTAAGTCTGCAGCTCGAGTAAAGGAATTAGAACAAAATGTGTATTCAAACATAATTTTCAACTTTGCTACAGATATGAAAATATGATACTATCGTTATTCGCCATCTTCACTTTTGAATGAAATTCTGAAATATCTAATGTAATACCACTACTGGACCTCAAATAAATCTATTCAATTACAATAATATTTTTTACTCGAATACAATATTTTCTATTGGAGAATATACAAACATAATGTTTTTACGCTCTGAATGTTAGAATGGTCGCATAACCATGCAAAATCCCGATTTTGGTAAGTCAATGTATCCTCTTGTCTCAGGTCAGTATGAAACTATTCTGAATATGTCCGTGTCTCCTTAGAATGTTAGTGGACATTGTAATTGTAGCTATAATGTTCAGATTCGTACTTCGTTGTGTATTAGCGTAGTGCTGAATTGATTAGATTTTGGTTTCAAACCATATCATATTTTTTTTCAAATCTCTTACAATGAGACTAAGTCATATCAATTTCATAATAAGATGGGACTAATAGTAGTTAAAAACTCGTTAAATTTCGGCAAATGGAAATAATTGTTTGGCACGGTTCTTAAAAGCAGCCACAGTTATAGCTGGTAATCTTTAGGGCGCTAATGAACTCGATGTCGACGCGCCCTAAAACAACAACAACAACAACATTAAAAACAGTATTTCTTCAACCTTTTAACTAAAGTACCTGCTCTCTGAATGTTGTGAAATTTCGTGTTAATAATTAATTTTACCTTTGGGTTTACACTTGGCAAAATTTGGTAGTTCAAATATCTAGTGAAATCCTTAATTTAATGTTTCCGTATGTATTAACTGCCTATGATAATTGTGCCCTTTTTTTGTACGCATCTGATGTATGGTACCACATTTTTAGCATGCTTTAAAGTCCAAAAGAACGACGAAATAAATGTGTTGATTGAAGAAATAATGGCAGCTGTATTAGACTGAACCAAGACAACAAAGTAAGATACATAGTAAACTATCAGAAAGTGGGTAATAGTATGGTAGAATTGCCCACAGACGCTGATCACATTAATGCTTAATGTCAACAAGGCAACTGGCTTACATATATCTCAAAAATTTAAACTCACGTACATGATCACCGAAAAATTGTGCACAAAGCACTGAAACACTTTCATGGACGATGAAACCGTACTGGAATATGTAGTTAGGAGATAATGATCAGACTATGAACGCCAAGAAATGAAAAAAAAATATATATACATGAAAATGTCACTGTAGATAATATAGAGTAAGGAGACGTTTTACGGTCATTAAAAGACCTAAAAAAATTAAATGTTATTAAGATTTACCATATTAACGGTTAGTTATTTAATTGCATACAGATTAAAATATTAGGGAAGCGAGATTGATAAATCAAATATTGTATGCTCTTAATCAACATAAACATTTAGATGTTCTCCCGGTCGGTAAGCAAGATATTGTTTTGATCCTTAAAATTTGCTGGTATGACATGTAAGAGCCTTAAAAGAAATGATTCCCCTAGGAGATAGAAGAATCCAAAAATTATTAAAACTGATATCAAACAATTACAAAACAGGAGATATTTGAGATGATTTTAATAAAAGTATCATCTTCACTCTTCCGAAGAAAGCAGAAGATGAAAAATGTGAGAATTATTACACTACAAGTCTAACATCGCATGTTTCAAAATATGCAGAATATACAAAAGATTAGAAAGGTACTAGAAGAGATAGTAGAAAAAAATCAGTTTGGATTCAGAAAAAACCACGGTACAAGAGGAGCAATTCTGGCTTTAAGATTAATACTTGAAGTGCGGATCAAGAAAAACAAAGACAATCCTACGGCAATTGTTAATTTAGGAAAAGCTTTTGATAATATTAGTGGAACAAGGCGTTCAAAGTTTTAAAAAAATCAGGAATAAAAAATCGAAACAGATTAATAGTTTATAGTCTCCAAGATTTGCTGATGATATTGTCCTGTTTACAGAACAGACAGATTATCTTGAGAGGTTACTGAATGGCATGAACACGATACTGAATGAAGCTTTTTGATTGAATTAAAGCAAAACAAAAGTGATAAAATGTAGCAGAAATGATAGCAGTAAGAAGATTTTTTTTTAAATTACTTTACGCCTCGTCGACGGCTAAGGTCATTAGAGGTGGGATGGAACTGGGTACAAGGAACGGGAAGGAATTTGGCCATGGCCTTTTTGAAGGAAGCATCCCAGCATTCGCCTGGAGTGATTTTGGAAAATCATGGAAAACCCAAATCTGGATGCGCGGACGGGGATTCGAACCTGCGTCCACCCGAATACGAGGCCAGAACGTAAACCGTTCACCCACCACGCTTGGTGCAGTAATAGGAGATTAAACATAAAAATACTATCAGATGCAAGAGGAATGATGTTAATAGGAGAATGGCATAACGAGAAGAGACTTCTTGAAGAAAAGAAATCTTTTAGTTTAAATATTGACCTAGGAATAAAGAATAAATATTTAAAAATATATTTGGAGCACAGATCTTATGTCAGCAAAGCGTGGACTCCAGGAATACCAGAAATAAGGAAAGTTGAAGTATTCGATTTGTGCTGTAGAAGGATGCCGAAAATTAAGTGAGCAGAGAAAGTACCAAATGAAGGTGTTTCAGAAATGATAGATAAGGAAATAAGTTTATTGAAGAGTCTTGCACAAAGAAGACAGAATGTTAGATCATTATTATGAGACATCTAGGATTGGTTAATTTATTAGTGGAGGGAACAGCTGAAGGTAAGAACTATAGTGGAAGACAGAGATTAGAACATATGAAAGAGGTGATTGAGGACGGGTTTGTAAGGAGTATGTTGAGATGAAGAGGTTAGCGCAAGACAGGAAGATTGGAGGATTGTATCAAACCAGTCGAGAGATTGATGACAGTAAAAAAACTAAATGTTCTTATTTGCAACAGTACTTCATGCACATATTCTTAACTTAGAAGTAAATTTTGGTGTTATCATCGTATAACAAAGTTTTAACGCGGATTTGAGAATTATAATTTTTTAAGATTATTGTTCATTTTTTGTTAATTGCCATCGATTGTTATCAAGTGAGAAATAAAATAAGCTTCCAGCATAACATGAACATTGATTTTAATGTCATTACATGCAGTAAATTATGTTATAATTACATTACAACTTTATTTTTGAAGATGTCATCCATCCATTATCTTGGGTCAGATTACTTTCGATCAACACAATTTAAACAAAAATTCAGTAGGGGTAAACCATCATTTCTTATAAAACGTTGTTTAATAGTACTTTATTAGCTCATACTGAATTGTTATGATTAAGTATTCTGTTGAACTTGACGTTTAAGATTCGTCATTCTTTCATGCCGCCCACACTCAAACAGCCCTGCTCAATGTCGCGTAGTTTAGGGGACAATGTGGGTGTCTCCTGCAGACCGGGAACTGAACGACGCCTGTCAGCGCAGCATGTCAGAGATAGCCGGAAGAATCTCCGCTCTGCTCCTCTCGACACTGCTCAAGTTCCGTCTTATCTGCGTCACCGGCAGCATAAGCGGCAGGCGCCATCGAAAGAAACAGAAGAATGGGTCATCGCCATCCCAACTAAAAGCATTCTCCCAGGCGGAGAACAGCCAGCAGTTTAGATAAAGTCCCCGTCGTTCATTTGCATAACAACCGACCTGAGCTCGCAAGAAAGATCGTTGTTGGAATTTACATTTTCTATTAAAAATTACTACTATTTTAGAGCGTAAATTAGATTTTTAACGCAACTAGCATCTTTAGAATTTTACGAATTTATTATCTGCTGCGGAGCAGCAGCCACTTACGTCTAATAGATGCTAACGATGCATAACGTTTAAATTATTTTTTTGCTTTCATTTTAAGATGATGTACCAAAGACATATTTGTATCATATAGTACAAAGAAGGAACTACTTACTGCTCATTATAGTCAGAAGTTTTTAAACAAAGTGAAGGCTTATGAATACACACCAACCGATGATAAAAATGTGCTTAAAAAACATA
The DNA here is from genome assembly GCA_031002005.1 of Vandiemenella viatica. NCBI lineage: Eukaryota > Metazoa > Arthropoda > Insecta > Orthoptera > Morabidae > Vandiemenella > Vandiemenella viatica. Next base: position 24,853 of record JARYHS010008440.1, read on the forward strand.
ACTCGGTTAGTGATCCATCGTCCTAAATTGCGATGTGCTAAGGTTCTTTCAATAGAAACACTCATCAACTCGTCTTTACAATTTGAGAGAAACGGAGTAAAAAAAATCACAGAATACAAATTATGTAGTATTTTTCAATCGAATTCTACGAATCATTTAGTTTATTAAGTATTTCAGCGTTTTATTTGACTTTTTAAATACATTTTTGTGTGGTAAATCATTTTAATACATAGGCTCTGCAATAACCGATTTACATTGGATTATAACATCAATCTATTTTAGGTACACGTAACACCAAATCCGATAGATTGTATGTTATTTAATGGAGATTGGAATTTGCAAATACGTCTAGATGAACGGCTGTATTGTGTTTTTAACTTAGAGAAAACATTGCGTTAGTAAAAAATTTCAGATTTCAGCAGATCCTCATATTTTGAAAGCGTTTGGTCTACTTTACGCGTGATGTTGGTCAACGCCCGTGTGGAGGACACCCTAACTCTACACCGTCGCAAGTACTATGTCTCCTTTGCAACCTCTTGGAGTTGAAAACCTTTATTCTAACATCGCATACTAAGTGATTCCTCTGAGATATCATTGACACTAATAAGATATAGGCATTTGCATTTTTAATAATAAAATTCTGGATGGGGTGAAGGTCGTGGGAACATTTCTTTTGAAAGGGAGGGGGCTGTGGTAAGAAGAGGTAGACCTTGACGAATAAAAAAATAATGAAATAGTGATGCTTAAATAAAATTTAGAACTTGTGTATCTCCCGATCAAATTAAAGTTTTAATTCGACTGTTGATCCTTTCCGTTTGAGGCCTTTTATGCTGCGGTGACATGTACCGAATAAATCAGAATAAGTCATAGCTGAAGTAAAGACTAGTAATATTAGAATGATTTGTTGTAAATTATTAATTTTTCAAAACGACATAATAATTGTAGGTCTGAAAAATATGTATTCTGTGAAGATTCTTCGACGTAAAGTAAGATCAGTAATACGTTGTACCAACCAAAAAATGGTTTATGGAAGATATATAAAGTTCAGAGTTTGTTTCTGGAAGAATTCTAAAGTGTTTCTCTATAAAACATGCAGGCGATATTCTCCTGGCGAGATGTAATCGGACGTTGTTCGGGGGGAACATGGTCCCAGCAGTACTCTGAAGAAGAGCTGTTTTTTCTGCCTCTTACAAGTTTCCTGGTGTCGCGGTTGCTGTAGTGTTTGACGTAAGTTCATAGTACCAACGACCTTAACTTATTAGTAAATATGTTAGATAATATGATCAAATGTTTTTTCCGATTAATCAATTACAAACGTAAACAAATTTTGAGGTATTGATGGCAGCTTACCTGATAGGATAATAACATTATTTCTAACGTAAGTTAAAGTAGGTAGGCCGGTTTAAATGACATTGTGTTTCATTTAAATTGTGTTTTATATAAATATTTTTAAATTTATTATTCTTATTAAAGATGGTAAACTCAAAAGTTATCTTCCAATTTCATTGTTAAAAAATATTTTTTTATGTGGTGAGATAATGGTGTTATGCAGACAATATATCATATTCGTAGCCACGTATACAACACAACATTTAAAAAATTCATTTCAGCTATTTACTTGTTGGTTAAACGTATTATCCATTCTAATTGAGAAAATATTATGAAGCCATCAATATCATGGATTCTGACGATGATTAAACAATCTTCTTCGTAAAAGATTTCACAAAACAGATTTAGTTTTGCTATAGCAACTAATCTCGGTAGGTATAATACAACTCAATCATTTGCATAATTCCACTAACTATATTACTAGCCACATCGTTTGATGAAATAATAAGGAGATTAATTTGCAGGGAAATCTTTACTTAAACAAAAATAATAATTTAAGTATGCAAAATTAGGTGTAAATTCGCGATCGCGTTTTTGGTACGGTAACTGGTCTAGCATACTTTAAAAAATGAATTTTTAGGGACATGAAATTAGTTTTTAGGGTTACATGGTCATGTCCGCGAATCTAATCCAATCTATTTCTTGAATTAAATTATTACTGAACCTCTTGAAGTCGATTTAAAACAAAACTACTTTTAGAAGTGTTTAGAAATTATTTTTAGGTAAAAAAAGAAAGAGTTTCAGATAATAGGTCATGACCGTGTGAAGAACTTGTCCCATATTTTGCCATCAGTCTTTGTAAAGAAAAGAAAAATTGAAAAACTTTTGTTGAGTCTAAAACGACTTAGAAGTAGTAAAGAGGGACGTAAACGATCTCGATACATAGGAAGAAATTACTAAACGAATAATCCAATGTAGCTGTCTGTGTGGCCTTAGTAGAGAGATGCCCCTTTACTTTGCTAAAGGCTCCCACACACGGACGAGCCAACAAGCCAAATGGCCCGGCGCCGATCCAAAACTCGTCGTGTGTGGGGGAGCTCGGACGGACTGGCGTGGCTCGGCAGGCCCTGCTGAATTTTCGCCGAGTCCAAACTCACCGCGCCGAGCCACCCAGCCGAGGGTCAGGAAGGCTGTCCCCACCAGGACTGGAATGGGATAACCCGTGCAACGAAAAGTGGGTACTAATTTGTAGACACTTTTCTCTTAAATATCTAAACTTTCCGACGTCACATCAAAATGATACTTGCCTTATTTTACTCGCGGATGGGCTGTAGAAAATCCAGTCAAAATCTGACAAATAATTTTTGCTTTAATCCTGTTCATAATTTTCAGACAGAAATAAAAAAAAAAAAAAAAAAAAAAAACTCAGCTCATTTCTTTCCTGTAGCACGTTAATATTACACGAACTATTTTTTTAAAGAATATTTCATATTTGGAGACTTTCGCGGTTGTTGTTTTATTATATCTATAGATTAAACCCAGTAATTAGTTTAGAATGACCAATGAATTCGTAGAATTCCATTAGTTCGTTGTTTTCACCCTAGTCCTTTCCTTTTTGTAGTCGGATTTTTTTTAAAATCAGTATTAACAGCAAGTTAGTGTAACGCCAAAAACATTTTCGAAAGATCGGAAATATGAACTTTGCCCGGGGCAGTAATAAAGATTACGCTGTTTTTATCTCACAGAGATAGGTTTGATTTCGAAGGGTTAAATTCACAATGGTGTTGGTCAGTCACATTTTGAAGAAAAAAAGACAGTGAAATCATTTGTAGATAAATCACTCTCTCAATCTGTTAGTAAAAAATGTGAAGCAAGTCACATTTTCATTCAGCTGCAAACAGGAGGAATTGGAAATTCTGGTGATGAACGAAACACTTGCTTTGTTTATCAGCAAAGCGGTATACGTCAGACTTATATCATTGTGTCTGTAAACGCATCCTGCGTGCTCATTGTGTAAACGTATTCTGCATGCTGACTTATTGCGCACTTCTGCATAGGATTTCTAAAGAAACAATTCCAAGATACATTACGCAATCTCACTTTATATCCGTTTTGGTTATAAATACACCGGTGTAAGTCATACACACTAGTGTATTTGCTCGCTCATTTAATAAACACTAGCTTAAGTCAATTTTGTCAGCAGTAAAATGTAACCATTTTATAGACTTTATTCAATTCTAACCTCGGTGTTATATTTGGTGACATCACTAAAATGACAATATTACAACATTATGTTCCAGAATTAATTACAGTATCTTTTGCATTATATTAATTTCTAGAAAGCAAGGAAAAGTGACTTACACCACTGTATTTTAACCCTTCCATATTATTATTGTTATTATTATTACTGCGCGATTCAATAGAAGTGTGTGTTTATGAATATCCCGGTATTTTGTATTTTATACGTTCTTACTCATTTTTATCCTTTAAGACAATTGTTTTTAAGAATTCATGTAAGAAACATTAATTTTTTCCCTGTAAAATAAAATTAAGTGCGAAAAAAATTGTTTTAAATGACTGCTGTTTTTTAAAAAAACTTTCCCCTAAGCAGTATACATCTTAGCAAAAGTTTAAAAATAATTTTAAAAAAAGGCCTTTGTTCTGTGTGACCGTTTAGCCAACTCTAATTTATACTGTACTAAGAAATGTATCAGGCTTTTCTCATGTAATTTTAGACACAATTTTGAGGACAACACAACATTAAAATAAAACCAGCCAGGCCCTAGGGCGGACTCCAACAGGGGATCCTTCAAATGCCAGACCAACGTACTAGCCCCTACACTTCTAGAGCAGGACTAGCGAAGGCACGAACTTGCCTGGTTCGGCGTGGATCTGTCGTGTGTGACCCCCTGGTCTGGACCGAGTCTAAATGAAATGTTGCCAAATGGCCTGGTGGCAAATGGATCGCTCGTGCTGGCCGCCTTAACGCTTGCGATGTTGAAACTACCTACAGAGCAAGATGGTATTTCCTGTGAGGTGTGTAGACTCAGAAAGACCAGTTCCTAATATGAAAGGAAAAAAGTACGGAAAATAATCCAGAGCAGATTTGATTTAAATTTCTTATATTTTATACTGATATCCGACAGAGCATAACGGAATTTCAATATAAGTTATATGTAATTGATTTCCATTGTTTCCTGCGCTACAAGTAAAGTAAATCGTATTATAGGCTCAACTTACATGCCATGATCGCAATACTAGTCCCATAACAGTGATAAACAAAATTGAGCTGCTTTAGTATTTTAACCGACTTGAAAGGTTGAGACACTCAATTCTACAGTAACGATTTTTTTAAATGTATGTGTACCGATTACTCAAAAAATACTCTACAGATTTGCGTGAAACATTTTTTAGGTAACGGGGGAAGCCATTGAATTGGTCCAATATAAAATTTCATTTCGTCTTATTTTTTTATACAAATTGAACAGAATCTTAAAAAGTAATCTTTATTTATATATATACTGATATTTGAGGATTTTTTGTTGAAAGAGGATACTATCTGAACGGTTTCATTGAAATACTAACAAGAACGAAGGACTGTATATTTTAATACATGTGCACAGATTAATTAAAAATATTATGTATTTATAGCAAAAAATTTAATATAAAAATCATTGAGTATAATTACAACATACGTAATTATCAAAAAGCTCTGGTAGCTCAGTGGCCTAAGTTGCCTGATTGAGGATTGAAAGGTCCCCGGTTCGAATCCCTGTCTTGGCGGGGATTTTCATAGGACCCTTAACACGGCCTTCAGCTCTGGCACAGCTTGCTGAGTAATGTGTATTGTTAAGGTTCTTTGGGTGGTTTAATTTTACTGCTTTAATTAATTAATAAAGTCCACCAAAAAACAAGGTTATGTGAAGATGTTCGTTTATTTTGAACAAATCAAAACAAGTCTGCGACATTCACAAGCATAGTTGTTACAATCCAAAGATGCAATACTGAATACTTGAATCGAAAACTGAATGAAAACTTGCATGAATGTCTCTGTAACTCTGAATTAATACTTAATGCAAAACTAAACTCTCTGTCCAGGCAATCTGTTTATATAGAGTCTATCGAATTTACGAGAATTCTTCAAAGGCATCCGCCCGATGTTTCTCGATCATTAACAATCACTCAAACAATCAAACATATTAAAAACAATCGGAATTGATACAAAATTAATTAATAACATTACAAAATGATTAGAAATGGTAATTAGAGATACTTAAATACAAAATTATTTACAGAAATCCTTTCAAATGGTGGAAAATTGTCCTGTAGACATCGTAACATACATTAATACAAGTAATTACAAACTTTTAATAAATTCTCTTGCATCATTCGGTTCTTAAACATATTAAATGGTCTTTAAATAATTTTCTTACCTAAAACAAAGTCTATATACACTTATTTACAAGAATTTACAAAATAAACATATCAAATCACTTTCAAGCAAACTTTGGCTCACTACAAATACTTCATGCAGTATAATGCTATTCAAAATTCAGGTATTAGGGCTGTTACAACCCCTCCCCAGGATTCACTTAATTTTACACAGATAAAATTGATTGAATCCGTCACGAATCTAAGCAGGTTGAATGTACACATAATGCAGACACGAACAGATTACAATCAATCAACCATAATGATTTTTACAATGAACAAATACAATTCTTCATACAACATCTGCACATAGTCCATGACTCTGATTTTGGTTACAATAATTGTCTTTTCTCAGGTCCAATCATTTTATCATTTACTGTTTTTTACACAACAAACGTTCAATGCCATCACCTTAAGTTACAATTATTTTCACTCCAAATTACACACTTGATGTCTGCTTGTTAATTACACCAGTCTGTTTACATTTTACAGCTGATAATTTGTCACCAAAATGTAGAAAGTCACAACATCATGAAAATACCAAAAGTCTCTACACAAAACTGTCACAAATTATACATAGAAATGCTTACATCTGCATCTGAGCTTAAGTACTCACACAAACTATTTACATGCATCCATCCACAAACTTATTTACAAAATTAGATATTTACACATATAGTGGCACATTTCATAAGTGACCACTTATTCATAAAAGGGTTTTAGGGCTTCAACATTATACACCCCCTTACATTTACCACTCTCAGGGTCAATTAGCTCATAAGAGTTTTTCCTTGGTATAGACTCTATCCTGAAAGGGCCTTCAAACAAACGGTTAAACTTACGAGTCTCTTGTCGCAAAGCTGACGACTTACTATGAACTTCAACTAACACCAAATCACCCACTTTATATTCTATACACTTCTGACCTTCATCATGCCTTTTCTTTCTCCTTGTTGCCTTTTCCTTTAAATTTTTAAGAGCTAAAGCTACCTTTTCCTCATAGTTGAAATTCTTTCTATTTGGAAAACTAACACATTCTCGAATTAATCTGTTAGCCGGTTTCTTAAACATCAGCTCAATGGGTGGTATTTCAGTTGTATCACTAGGTATAGAGTTAATTACATTTTCAAAATTTTCTACTTCACATGCCCACTTACTGTGTTGGTCTGTACAATATGTCCTAAACCAACGTCCAATTTCCCTCATTAGGCGTTCTACGGGATTTCCTGCTGGATGATAAGCAGAAGTATGTATAACCTCTATTCCTTCTTGTTCAAGTTTTTCTGTCCACACTTTACTAGTGAATTGCGGGGCATTGTCCGAAAGCACCCTCTTAGGTTTACCTACCTTCTGACAATATTCGTCAATCACCTTTCTGACCAAAATTTTAGCCGTAGACTTCTTTACAGGGGTAAAGTTTAACGAATTGGAAAAAAACATCAAATAAAACTAAAACTTGGGTCACCCCTCCCCGAGACATGGGTAGCGGGCCAAGAACATCAGCAGAAACTAATTCCAATACACTACTTGGGATGATATTTTGCATTTTCCCCACTCGTTTAACACTATCTATTTTAGATCTTTGACACACTTGACAAGATTTTAATAGCTTCGAAATCTTCCTTCTCATATTATAGAAATATGTATCTTCCCTTAACACTCGGTAACACTTGGATGGCCCATAATGCCCATAACTATAGTGGTGATGCCAAACAATTTTTTCAACCAAACTTTCTGGAAGCCATAACTTCCAATCATCCTCATCTTCACTAGTCCTTCTAAACAATACTTCCCCATGCAAAGTATAATATTTCTGAAGCTTATCTCTGTGTTCTGGGCTATCAAGATTAGTTTTTACTTCTACTATAGCTACATCTTTGTCCTGTTCGTCTTTGATTTGTCGCAAGGAACACTTAACCTCAGTTTCATACGGTACTCCTTTTAGATAAGCAATTCTAACCTCAGTCTGTGGTCCTAGACATCGCTTTTCAGAATCTAGACCTAACGGTAGACGTGACAAAGCATCTGCAACTTGATTTTTACTAGCAGGTCTATACCGAATCTCTAAATTATATTCCTGCAGAACCAATGCCCAACGGGTTAACCGACTGTGGACTAACTTACATTCTAACAAAAATGAAAGAGCCTTATGGTCTGTATATACAATAATTTTTTCTACCTAACAGTAGGTACCTAAACTTAGTCAAACCCCACAAAATAGATAAGGCCTCCCGTTCAGTAATTGTGTATCTAGTTTCAGCTGGCTGCAGTTTTCTACTGGCAAAAGCAATAGTCCTAAAATCCGGTTCTCCATTGATTTCCACTTCCTGGAAGACATGTACTCCTAAGCCGTAGTCAGAACTATCTGCGGCAAGGTAAAATCTAGATCCCAATCTGGATAATAGAGGATATTGGAATTACACAAATCATCTTTGATTTTTTGAAAATCTCTTTCACATTCTGAGGACCACACCCACCTGACACTTTTTTTAACCAAATCTCTTAAGGCTGGACTATTTAAAGCTTGTCCCTGAAGAAATCTCCTATACTATTCACACAATCCATAGAAACTCTGTAGTTGTTTCTTATCTCTAGGTCGGGGAAAATTCTTAATGGCATTTATTTTATCATTACTAGGCAAGATCCCCTGTGGTGTAATACGATGGCCCAAAAATTCAACCTCTTTTTGCAAAAATGTACATTTCTTTAACTTAATCGTCATACCCCCCTTTCTCAATGCTTCTAAAACTTTTCTAAGTAGCACCCAATGTTCCTTCAAGTGTTTCTGACATTATAAGAATATCGTCTACGTATATCTCTACTTGTTCAAGCAATTCCTTTCCTAACACACTATCCAAAGCACGAATAAAGGTAGCCACTGAAATATTTAACCCAAATGGTAACACTCGAAAATTATAACAACGGCCATCAAATAGAAAGGCAGTGTATTTCCGGGATTCTTCTGAAAGCGGGACTTGCCAATAGGACGCAGTCAAATCGATAGACGAAATATATCTTTTACCTTTAAACCTGTGCAACAACTCACTGATAGGTGGAGGATGATCCCGTTCTGTTACTAAATGCTTGTTTAATGTGCGAGCATCCAGCACTAGTCGCACAGAATTGTCCGGTTTTATTACCACAACCAAGGGATTATTGTAAGGACTCCTTGACCTCTCTATTACCCCCCCACTCTAACATTCGATTTATCTCCTTATTCACCTCATCTCTTTTGGTCAAAGGGATTGGATATGGCTTAATAAAGAAAGGCTCTTCAGACTTTACAGTAAGCTTGCACTCATAATTTTTTATCAGACCTGGTTTGTCAGAAATACGTCCCTATATTCTTCAATTAGACATTTCAGCGTTTCTTGTTGGTCTGACGGTAATAGTTTCATACTGTTTGGGTAATTAATAACGTTTCCTTCGCTATCCCTGACCTTCAATCAGACTATTAATCTCACTACTCTGCCTTAACACATTTACACAAATCTGTGGTAATAGTTTGTCACAAACTCTAGCTACACCCGCATCCTTATATTTAACTCTCACATGATCTACTTCTTGTATGCCTTTCCAAACAGTCTTCTCAAAATCAACCCAGTATTCCCCACTGTCTAATTTAATCCGTAAGTTACCTTCTCCACAGTCTACCAAAGCCTTTACTTTTGTAAGCCAATCCATGCCTAAAATGCAATTTACATTCAACTTAGGAACTACATACATGGGTATTTCTACATTTTAGTCCCCATACACCCATCCATCAACATTTCCCGCTTAATTCTCTTACTTCGAGAACCAGTAGCAGTAATAACTGTCATACTACTAACGGGTAACACTTCAATTTGATTTGTGCTTTCAATTTCATTAAATAATCCCTCAGCAAGGCAAGAAACCTGTGACCCAGTGTCAATAAGAGCATCTATTTGTTTGTTAAAAGCATTAATTTGCACTATGGGAACTTTATCTACAACTTCATTCTTATCCTCCACCTCTTCCAATAAATCTTCTCGGGGATTATTCATAAAATGGTATTAACTCCATAGCAGTTGGTACCTGGACCCACCTTCTTGTCCACCACTGCGGGGCCCATAACAGGGGTGGTCTTTAGTTTGCCTGCCCCCCATGCTGCCTTTCCCTTTCAGATTGAGGGTTCTGTTCTCTCACTCCCCCATTATTATCCCTCCTTGCGTAATTATCACGATCCCATCTCCTGGATCTACCATCCCTTGACCCATTACCCTTCTAGGGGGACTCCTGCTGCCCCTCCTATGGTGTTGATGGTGGTAATGTTGTTCATGAATGACTCCTGGGCATCCAAGCGTCTCAACAATCTGAAACTCTATCCACATTACTACATCCAAAGTGGCAATTAAATTTCTTGTTTGCTGGTTTTGTAAACCTAGACTCCTATCAAATCAATAAATTCCTCCTCTCCATAAGGCTGGTCTAAATACACACTACCAAACGGATCCAACATTTATGAAAAAAATCTATGTGAGTTTCCCTACCAGGTTTATAGAAGGCCTACCAGTCATTAACATCCCTCTTTTCTTGAATTTGCCTGCTTGTCGACCCAAAAATGTTTCAAAAGTTTTCTTTTAAACCAGCTTGTAGTCAGTCACTTCCACTAGCTGTCTATCACCCCATGCCTAGATAAGATTTTAGAGTTACCCACATAGCCAATTTTCTTACTGTCCGGGTAACAACTTAAAGTCGTCTGACCTTTTTTCCCCCCCCAAATTATCTATAAATCAATAGGTGAAGCCTCCCACTATCATCATAGAATTCAAATTCTTCTTTTACATCGACACTGAAATTTGGATTACCTGTTAAGGGAACCTGACTTAACTGAATCTGCAACCCAGTAACCCTTTTCTCTAACTGATTAACGTTAGATTGGGTGTTTCCAATCCCTGGGTAAGTTGTTCCTGATGATTTACCAATGTATTAATATTTAATCCCACCTCTTGTCTCAACTCATTGACCCTTTGAGCACTTTACTATCACTGGCTTGGAATAAAGCAACATATTCCTCCTTCATCTTATCACAATTTTCACTGACTTCTTTATAAATCAAATTTACACATTCAGTCTTATTCTGTTCACAAATTTCTGTAACTTTTCAAATTTTCTTACATTCTGTTACTACCTTCCCCAATTTAGAATCTAAATTGTTAATATCCTCCTTGAATTGAGAGCTAAAACCCTGAAATTGCTCTGCGATTTTAACATCAAAACATTTAGTCAAATCAGAGAATGTTTTATCATTGCTTTGTTGCAGTTGAGAAAACTTGTCATTGATTTCAGCAAATTTTCTGTCATTATCATTCCTTAACTCACTTCTAAATTCAAAAAATTGAGAATTGATCTCAGAAAATTTACCATCAAGATTTAACTCAGTTTTAAATTCTGAAAATTTGTTGTCAAGATTTAACTCATTTTTAAATTCAGAAAATTGCTATCATTATCACTTTTTAACTCACTCTAAATTCAGAAAATTTGCTGTCAAAATTTACCATCAAGTTCAGAAAATTGTTGTCAAATTCGGAAAACTTGCATTAAAACTGGCTACAAAGACTCTAGGAAAGCTTGCAGGTTCTGATTATCAGCCATTTTTAGTAATTAGCAAAATCAACATACAAAACAAAATTAGGCAAATTAAATCTTTCCAAACTGCCACTACGATAACATGCAAAAGAAATCACTTGATATTCAATGCCGTACTTAGTTATTCCTCACTTTGTATCACATTAAATTTCACTTAGAAGCACTTATTAATCATTAAACACCACACTGACTTCAAACACTTAACCACACTTTTCACAATTCACTGTAGGAAGACGATTTTGAGCCGAAGAAATCCACTCGACGTCGGAAGATTACAGCCGATTGCCGATGAAAAATCTCCGCCTTAGGCCGTCAAATCCGTGTCGTCGCCGGTCGAAATTTCCTCGCAATTTTCTGCAGATTCTTTTTAGAAGATAAACATCCCACAGATGTTTAAGAACTTCTCGTCATGTCAACGGTCGCCATGTTAAGGTTCTTTGGGTGGTTTAATTTTACTGCAATTAATTAAAAGTCCACCAAAAAACAAGGTTATGTGAAGATGTTCGTTTATTTTGAACAAATCAAAACAAGTCTGCGACATTCACAAGCATAGTTGTTACAATCCAAAGATGCAATACTGACTTGACTGAATGAAAACTTGCATGAATGTCTCTGTAACTCTGAATTAATACTTAATGCAAAACTAAACTCTCTGTCCAGGCGATCTGTTTATATAGAGTCTATCGAATTTACGAGAATTCTTCAAAGGCATCCGCCCGATATTTCTCGATCATTAACAATCACTCAAACAATCAAACATATTAAAAACAATCGGAATTGATACAAAATTAATTAATAACATTACAAAATGATTAGAAATGGTAATTAGAGATACTTAAATACAAAATTATTTACAGAAATCCTTTCAAACGGGAAAATCGTCCTGTAGACATCGTAATTACAGTAATACATAATTACAAACTTTTAAGAAATTCTCTTGCACATTCGGTTCTTAAACATATTAAATGGTCTTTAAATAATTTTCTTACCTAAAACAAAGTCTATATAC
>JARYHS010008443.1:0-27612 GCA_031002005.1 Vandiemenella viatica
CATTGCTGGGAACAACATGACCATCTATTTTCAGAAATTACCTATCGTTTCTTGTTAGTTAACAGATGTTTCAATACTCTAAACGACTAGAGTTGCAAGGTGAACAGGAAATTCTTAAATCGGTGGGCGAAAATTTCCTTTTGTTCCACAGTAGGCTCATCGATTTAAATAAGTTATCGAGAGAAATGCTGCTATGTGACATTCAGCAACGTAAGTAACATCATACTACACTCTCCATCTGGAAGTGTTTATGTCGCAAGGTGGTAAGAGGTTGCAGCGGTATCGCGATATAGAGTTTACGCCATCTTTTCTCTCCGATGCACTATTCATAATTCTTCAACCAATTTCACTCCAATCCTCATCACTAACATAGGCATTATACATTCCCAGCACTCTCTTCTTCCTCCACCTGTTCTCCAATGAATCCTAATCAGTTACCTAGTGATTTTGTTTTTAAAAAAGTTTGTGAGAAAAGCACAAGTGTCAACAATGAAATCAGTGAAAAATGGAAAAATGAATTGCGAGGCTTAGTAAATGTTTAAGAACCTGAAAATATCTTCAATGCTAACAAAACTGGACAGTTTTTTAAGTGTGTGCCTAATAAGACCCTAACTTTTAAAAATGATAAATGTCAAGATGGAAAGCATAGAAAGGAAAGGTTGTCTATATTGCTCGCTGAAAATGTGTCTGGCACAGAGAAATTCAAACCATTATTTACTGGCAAATCTAAAATACCTTGCTGTTTTTTGGGCATATTAAGCAAATACAAAAGCATAGATAAATTCTGGAATTTTCAAAAACTGACTCAAAAATTGACAATAAAATGATTTTTTTTTAAAAAAAAAAATCCCTGGTTCATTGATAATTGTACAGCACATTATGATATTCCACATTTGAAAGAAGTTAAATTTTGCAGTATCCGTCCACTAATAAAATATCAAAATTGCAGCCAGTGGGACCATGATGACATTAAATACATCAAATCATTGTACTGAACAGAAGTAGTCAAGAACATGTTGAATAATACGAAAAGAAACGAGTTCTACAATGAACGAGTTGCAAGCCATGAGAATGGCTGACAAAGCATGGTGAAATGTATCTATGACTACCATAAAAACCTATTGTATGCTGTAGTTTTTCATCACCAATTGAAGTTAAAGAAATTTCTATTCAGCCCCCTGGGGAATGGAGGACAGTGGTATCGGACACAGGAATATCTTTTGAGGACTTCGTCACATGCAATGAAGTTATCACTGCTGTATCACTATCTGATGACAAAATTATGGGTTCAGTTGGCCAAAACGATGAAGCTAATGATGCACATAATGTAAAAGATTCAAGTAATGCACCATGTGTTCCGCCTGTTTCCACCACAGAGGCAAAAGCAACATTGAATATATTAATAATAGCATAGCAGAAGAAAGAACATTTTCAGCTCAGTATGCTATTGTTATAGAATGCTAAAATTATTTAAAGCAAAAAAAAAAAAAAGACTTTTTAAATTGTTTTTACAGACCTTATCTATGTACATTGTCTTACGTGTGTGTGTTTTTTGTTTATGTGTACCTACAAATAAACATTAGCTCCGAAACACAAAAATTTTATTTCACAAGCCATAGCCTTTTATAAGTCGAAACCTCTATAACTCGAATTGTTTTGTATCTCCCTTCAAGTTCGACCTACCAATATTCTACTCCATTATACAACATAAGTAAAAATCAGTGCTATGTTGCACTTAACAAATGTATAGTTTTTACAGCAGTGACTGTACAAATGATGTATGATGTAAACAACCAGAGATACTATAAATGTGTTTAATCAAGGAAGCTGTGAGACTCATGGAGGAAGGTCCTCCATGGTGAGACTGAACAAACAAGGAAGCCATGACAGATTCCCCCTCACCTTTTTTTAAAATGGCTTTACGTCTTGTCGAAGTATATGTTATTAGAGGAGGAAAAGGTTTGAGGGAGAAGGACATTATAAATAATTTTAATTATTTTTTTCATAGTTGTGACAATATTAATTAATGTGAGGTATGATTTTTATCGACAAGTCATGAGAGAATTAGTTTTTCAAAAATAAAAATAAAACGGGTATTTGAAGCGTAATGTTTGGCGCATAAACCCTGGATCACAGTATATTCCAACTGTATAGGCACGTAGCGTGGATACGCTACAAATCCTGTGCCTTCCTTACTGTGGTCCAGGCAACACTGCACCATAAAAGAAGAAAAAAAAATAATAAACACTTTTCCATTCCCAATATCTGATCTTCTCTACAAAAGCATACTTATTATTTTTATTGCAAAAATTAAAACGGTAATTTGTACTGTCATGTGTGGTGTAATGAGGCCTGGACCTTAGGACAATCTCACTCTGCACACACCTTCCTTGCTGACAGTAACATTAGAAATGATACGTTAAATATCATTATTCGATAGTTATGCACACAACCAGATGTTCAGTTTTGATGTGTTACTGGACATCTGCAGCCGCTTACCAGCGGCCAACTGCATCTGATCCACCTTCGGCATATCAGTTTATGTTGATATTGTACAGCTACGCTCGGTCACAATAGTCACAAAAATTGACTGTACGTGAGCGTGACGTCACGATGACGACATGTTAACAGTAGTGAGGCAGCGATATTGCCTGTTAGATAAAACCCAAAAACTGTTTTCCACATGTAATATGCATAAAATCAATAACATTTACAATTTCTCTGGGCATAGTTTCCATTTTTATTTCAAAGCTAAGATATATTCCATGGCAGCCTACCTTCTAGGGTAAAGTATGTTGTCTATCATAACCAATATTTCATACAGAGCATTTAAGTTAGTTTAATTTTTACGTAACAGCAGTTGTGGTTAGGTTGAAATGCAGCCTGGACCAAGAATTATTAGTAAGAAACACGCGGAATAGATATCAACATGTAACAGCATGTATTTCTTGCATAGTAACATGTATGCATCTACCTACATTAAGTGTGATTTTACGTTATTTCCACATATTTGAAGACTAGGTACATTAGGCTTTATGCTACACTGTTAATCAAATATTATCGCCTAAGGAATGTGTGTATCAAATTTCAGACCGATAGGATAATTTTAGTAGGCTTCGACGTATTAACATGTTACTGAAGATTGTTGTTAAGAGCAAACACCGTTTTTGAGAGTTTACCATTTCACACAGGAATGTATAACAATGCTGGCTGTAACTAGTAACATGTGAACACATGTTTGATATAAGATATTAAATAGAATAAAAACTAATCAACTTATGATACAATCATAAACCATAATAAAAGTGAATTGCGGTTAATAATTAAAATAATAGCAAATTACTCAACCCCTTTTCTCAAATAAATATGCGTGTTTCAGAAACCATGATGTAACATGAGAAACATTAACATGATAGTTTAATTCATTGCAGCTCTTAAACTCTAGAAAGTAATTATGATCTAAACTGACTTAAAAGTAAGAAGTTATAAAGGAATCGAGGTTAAATGCAAATGAAACGGCGTTGATACATCAACGTTAAACCACCTTCCTTTACTTTATTCATCTTACCATATCATAGACAAGCCAAAATGAAGGAAATTGTTACAGTCAAGTTATGCACCACCTACAATATTTGAAAATTCTATACACTTCCAAAATCCACACACCCACATTCAATTCACAATTCAGTATTCACATATATTGTCTCTGGTATTCCCTATTCAGTCTACACTCTACAGATCAAAGTATCATCTTCAAATCATGATTCAAATCAAGCTCAAAGATAAAATAAATATAACACAGAGATGACGTATATGACATAAAGTGAGCATTATTTATTCGAAAATCCAAAACGCGAACAGGGTCTCATTCAGGTTCCCACACGTTTCACACTACTTCACAACTGTACTACCGCAGATATCATGCAGAACTTGGAAAACAGAAGCTACTAAGAGATAAAGAACACTATCATTTCGCAGAAAACTTACTACTGTTTCAGGACTATAATGAAAACGCTTTTCAAAATAGAGCCCACAAGATTAAATTTATTTCGAATACTCACGCAAAGGTTTTGCCAGTTGGATGAGTACCTTCTTCTTCATTCCTTCATGCCATGGACGATGATAATTTCGAACAAATTATTTAATTAAATTAAATTGCAATGGAGCGCATGCTCCGGTGGCAATTTCCCTAAACATCCATTTTCCCCCTTTTCTGCATCCACCTACTTTTCCCCTTTACAAATTTTAACTTTAAATTATTTCAACGTTTTTGGTTAATTATTCATCATTTCTCTTGGTAACTACCTACTTGTGACCCTATATGAGAACTCTCTATCTCACTCGCATTTCATCTATGCTTTATTTATACCCTTTTTCCCTAAATGATATAGTGTTGATTTTAGATCACAAATTCATAGTGTCTCTCGATGATTTCACCCCAAAAGAAATCTTCATTTTACGTCAGAAAAGCCAATAGTTGCGACTGGTTAGTGTGATCCAAAGAATCTCTGCGTACAAAATGGAATTTAATATTATTATTATTATTCCACCGTTATGACCAACTGAGGAGCGCGAATGAGCTTATGTGGCAGGTGTATTTTTCTTCTTTTCCCAAATTCTCTTCATACTCTCGATGAGATCTTTCATACAATCTTCTGTTCTTCCTTATTTTTCACCATAATCTTGAATCGCCGTGATCCACTTTTGAAAAGATTATTTTCTAAGCTAATAAATTGCTGACTAAATCCTCTTTTGGTTACATATGATGATAGAAATAAATATAAAAGCTCCTTTCATGAAGTACTTAAAACTAATACTGGAAAGCTAAGGGGGGAGGTTGGTCCTCAACGTCCTCTAAATTTTTTTGGGACCAGTAACGCCTCCCACGATCACTTCAACACCAACCGGTTAGCGGTCCTACCCCCACTAGGAACCATTGTGTAATATCATGAAGCTACGGGAGTATTGTGTTGCTTGCAGCGCATAGAAGACATCAAGAAAACTAACCATACCACACTGAACTTACATCTGATGGTGATTTAGAACTTCTCGATTACTCGCTTAGTGCGTCGGGAAAGGATGCATAAAATTGCTTTTGATGCTAATAAAGGAGTAGTTATACTTTTGCACATGAAAGCTTTGCTACCTGTCCATAAGCCGTCTAAGCTACGAAATGTACAGTTGTTAAGGCAGCAAGTGGCGACCTTTCCAGTATTCACCTACTGTCCCGATTATAGTTTTAGGTCATTTTGCATACTCTTCTAGGTCCTGGATGATTACGCAAAATCGTCTAGAGCCGTAATCGGGATGGTCGCAATTCTAGTCGTAGATATAAAGATTAAACTTGGTACTGTTGTAACCCTATGAATATGCAGACGACATAATATACAACTATACATCGTCCTCAAGTCTCCCTTTAACTAACGTAAACAGATAACCTTACTAAAAGGAAGCTACAAAACTTGCGGAATATGTAAATTTGAATCTTCCTTAATAATATGACACGAATATGAACCAAACTTATAGAATAAGGAAATTGTTAATACTAAGCTACTTTTTCCGATTGAAGAACTCATTTAACCCCACTCACTAATTAAATCTATTTTCAAGCTATCAGTGGTGTAAAGGGTACTGTTCTCAACCTTTGTAATTCCCTTTTTAAAAGCTGAGAGTTAGATTGAAACATACAACTCACTATTTCACTTAACCCTTAACTTAGTCTTTTACATCTAGCTCCAATAACTTATTCCAGTAAACAGCGGTATCTCTACATCACATTTCAAATGAAACAAAAAGCTAATATCAGATGGATAACATCGTAAGCAATTATGTAGTTGTGGATATAATGGCTTCAATATTGATGAATTTTCTTCAAGAGAAACGATATGTTGGCTTAATTACGAGCGTCTGTGGGTACACTCGACGCCGCGCACAAATCTCCCCACTACCCTGGCATGCGGAAGTGACAGAAACAAATGCACCGTCTCTGAGACGAATGCTGCAGAACCAATTTCCCATAAGCTTTTTTCTCTTGGTCCAGGTCGAATTTCAAACTAACCACGACCATTATCACAAAACTAACCTGTTTAGGTTGATATGAACCTTGCACCGATAATTTTTATGTTAAAATAACTCTCGGGTTTTCTGCCGGTTAATTGATTTATTTAGTTCTTTCTCTTTTAACAACGTTTCGGCAACTGCCATCGTTGCCTTCATCAGGTTAACGCTTACTTTCAAGGACAAGACAATGACTGACTCGCGAGCCAGTCCTGGCTCCTATAAATAGCCTGTTGCCAAGGGAAGCTTCACGCTGCTCTTTGATTGGTCGGCGATGTACACGGCTATAGACGGGGTCAAACCGGTTTGGTTGCATCTCTGCATCTCGACTCGGCTGCCAGCAGCCTGCGAGGACGCATAGCTTGCTATACACCAGCTGCCGGGCCTCGTATTAAGCCGTCACCGCGTATCTACAAGAGATGGGACGGAACAAGAAGCCTGCAGCTAGCCAGGAGGCAACCAGCTTGCCGACTACGCCGCGAGGACTCCAACAAGATGGACACGTCAGACCATCTACTGGAGGAGGGGCCTACCAGAGTTATCCTCGCACTCACGGCAGATGGTTTCGTACCGCTACTCAAGCGCATGCAGCGCAGAGCGATTCTGCCGGTGTTTGCGCACCCGATGACTGCGGGACTCATCATCTACGCAAATTGCATACATGACTTCAATGCAATCATCAAGATGCTGCAAGAAGAAGAAGTCAAACATTACCTGGCTGACCCTCGGTTGCTTACGACCCCTAAGGAGCAAGTTATCGAGGCGACAACCAGGACTACCGCCACGCAGACCAAGCCCCCTGACAGGAAACCGCTGACGCTAGAAATAGCCCAGTGTTTCAACTGCCAGGGGTTCAACCACCTCGCCAGCCAATGCACTGCCAAGCAGAAGTGCGTTCGGTGTGACGGAGAGCACGTGCACTCGGCATGCCCAAGGCCGAGGGAGGACCCGATTTGCTGCAACTGTGGGGGATCGCACGCTGCGTGCCACCGTGCGTGTCCCAGCAGGTTGCAGCAAAACAAGAAGATAAAGAAGAAACATCACCGGGCAAAGCCCACTTCTGGGGAGCAGGGTGGCAAAAAAATTAAAGCAAATTATAGTCAGACTGCCAACCCTGCTGCCAAGCCTAGAGCAAACAACCGCCATCCGCAAGCAAGGACTACGCCGCCGCGACCTCCACCTGACAGCCCGCCCCACACACATGCTGTGGGCGTGGCGCGGACGGGCCCGGATGGGGGCCGCAGCTCCTCAAGGTCGTCGAGCTGCTGCGCAAATCGTCGCCTGCTCCACCAGTGCGGCTGCTGTACCACAGCTGCCGCCAAAGAAGACACAAGAAGAAGCCACACAAGAAGATAAATCAACAGCGAAGTCAGACCACATCGAAATGCATCTGGAGTAAATGTCGAAAGACAATAGACTCCACTATACTCTGCCATGAAGACATGGCAATGACTGGCTACTCTGGCTTGCATCTCGTGGCTGCATCCCGTAGCTCAGCAACTGGATGGCATTTAGTAGATCCATGGCAGTATCTTGAGTGGACACCCATCCAACTAAAAACCACGCATAACGTTGCCTTAACAGTTGGCATGTGCGGTTACCCACCCAAGTGCTCTCCACACTCATCGTTGCTTAACCGGCGGCATTACACGACAGCTCTGGAACTGACCAATCACGAACGACTTATCTCTCATTGGTCGACGTGTCGTGACGGCGTCTGCTCGGAAGGTTGTGTCTAACACGTTGCTGTTTTAGGTCTTTTACAACTGGCTCCCAAGCCTCGCTCAGGAACAGACCACCATCTCTGTTAATACTGTTGTCACTTAATCGAATCTCCAGCGCTTCTCTGATCACTGAGTCCCAGAAATACGATATCTTAGCCAGAACTTCATTATTGTCGAAGTTGATGCTGTGAAAATTTTCTATAGCATGTTCTGCTAATGCGGACTTGTCCAATTGTAGTAACCACAGATATCTTTGGTGCTCATTGCGGCGTTCCTTAATAGTTCTTATAGTTTGCCCGATGTATACTTTGCCGCATTCACAAGGGACCGAATAAACTCCCGGAACTCGGAGGCTAAGGTTGTCTTTCACCGTGCGTAACATATCACGTATCTTCATAGGTGGACGGAAGATACTCCTTACGCCATATCGTGCTAAGATTCTTCCAATTTTTCCAGAAGTATTCCCGGCATAAGGCAACACAGCGACGATTTTTGGAGACTCTTGTTCAGGTGTTGGTTTCGGTTTCTGGCGGAGAAAGGCCTGTTTAATATGTTCTTCGGAATAACCATTCTGTCTGAAAACTTGCCGTAGGTGCCTTAGTTCTTCACGTAAGCTATCACTGTCTGAAATAGCTCGCGCACGGTGGACCAGTGTTGTCAAAACAATTTTTCGCTGAGCTGGGTGATGAAAATTGGTAGCCCCCAAATACAGATCTGTGTGTGTGGGTTTCCTGTAAAAGCTATGCGCCAAAGTACCATCTGGCTTACGTTTAATTAGTACGTCCAGGAATGGCAGCATGCCATCTTTCTCAATCTCCATGGTAAAATGTATGTGTGGATGGATTGAGTTCAGGTGTTGCTAGAATTCATCGAGCGCTGCAAAGCCGTGTGGCCAGGACTGGCTCACGAGTCAGTCGGTGTCTTGTCCTCGAAAGTAAGAGTTAACCTTATTAAGGCAAGGATGGCAGTTGCCGAAACGTTGTTAAAAGAAAAAGAACTAAATAAATCAATTAACCGGCAGAAAACCCGAGAGTTATTTATTTCAACAATACGCCGGGAAAAACTAAAATGTCAAATTTTTGTGTTATTTGCAGTTTTTTTTTGTAAGGTTAAGTTCAACAAATTTTCTTTCTCGCATTGTGTACTTTTTTGTTGTTAGTTTCTTGTAATCATGAGTGAAAAGTGTGGACAGTGCCATAGATTTTTGAGGGTAGGAATTTTTTGTGTGAGAAATGGTTTAATTGGGGAGCGAATTGTAGTGGCGTCGAAAATGGGGAAATTGAGGAGGCTCTCCCATGATTCTGTAAAGATTGTTTCAAAAGTAGGAAGATATTGGAGCAGGAGGTAAGGATTAGTGCCCTTGAGGCTGAACTAATTGTGGCTAGAAAAGAGTCAGGGAGGGAATCAGAGATGGTTGGGAAATGGTAACAGGAAAAAGGCCAATAGGCTATTTGACAGTATTAAAAAATAATTGTAAATTGAATTCATTCTCATAGATTAAGGCTTCAGGAAGCTTATTTTTTCAATTTTGAAAAGAAAACTAGATTATTTTTAATAAAAAAGCGAAATAAAAATTATACTTTTACTACCTCTGGTCACGTGACAGAAAACGCTCTAGGATAGGTGGTCCCTTGAGTGACGTCACACGTCTGTAAACGCTGTGGCTGGGAAAGGAGCGTTTCCTATTATCCAAGTTTTCAACTTTTTATTTTTTGTTGCTGGTCATTTCTTGTTATTAATGAAATTTCATTTTGAATACAAAATCGAGAACAGTTTGTAAAAGCCTACAGCGGAAAAATATCGAAAATACACGCCTTATTTGTGGGGCTGGCTATAGAAAAAAAAACTGACTTTTATTCTGCTGAGCTTAAAAATGTAACAGCTTCAATTTGAGACTAAGTTATATTTAAATTGAAAGTTAGAGATTGATTTTTGTGCGTTAACAAACCATACGTCGAAAAATCTGTACGCGAAATTTGTGCACTTAACATAAAGAAATAAAGAAAAGTTGTATGGGTGTCGCAAATATGCGCAAACAAATGAAGGTATTTCTTGTAGCTAATAAGCAGCTCTTTCAAATAAATATAGCAAGAGACCGATATAATGTGGTATAATGAACTAAAATGCAACATGAAATTGGCTCAGTAGTTTTTTTTTTTAATTAAAAATAATCTCGCTCTGTTTTAATGATGCTAATGTAACACGGAAAAAGCATGCATAAACTTACCTCGAGGATCGCCAAAAGCAACAGAAACACACAAGTCACTACTAACACACAGAAACACAGCGTAATCATCGACCAAGCTAAATCAAATGGCGCAGCCGACTGGAGCGCTTGATCGGTGGATCACATGAAGCCCATTGTTCAAACTATTTTTTCTATTGTTAGGAGTGAATTCGTGGAAAATAAACCTTTATTCCAAGTAATATGGTTTATCTACTTTGATTATAAATAACTATTTTGCCTGTGTAGACTATTATCAAAACTGACTTTTGCCCCTCTAGATTTATAAAATATCACACCGTGCGGCGTCCTCCCGGATGCGAGGCCAGAGCGTTAACCGCTCACTCACCACGCTCGGAACAACTGGATGTTGTGGGCCATTTTTCTTAATTGCAGATTAAGGCTTATAGATAAATGATATTTTTTGTCAATAAAATTGAATTTGTTTGTTTATTGATTTACCTACCTCGTTTCACTTCATCTGACACGAAGAAACTGTGAAGTGTTTGCTATTAACATAAAGAGAAGCAATTAAGAAGTAGTGTCCTGATAGCTGTGTGATTGAAGAGTGGTAATGGAATTCAGAACGTCCTACGTTTGTACCTAAGTTAGGATAATATTTTTTGCGTGCATTTTTTCCGTTTTTTTTTTTTTTTTTTTTTTTTTTTTTTTTTTGCACTAGTATGTTTTTATTCGAATAATTCATAATATTTGGTAAGCGTCATACAAGCGTTTGAAACAAATTGCTACCATACATGAAAAATTTTAATTTTTAAACTTACCAGAGAGAGAATATCATGCAAAAAATACAGGTGCACGGCGGCGAATAATGGAATTTATTTTAGAAGTGACATCACTTGTAGAAATCTTGCAACAGTTCCGGAACGCGTTGTGTCCTTTTCGTTGGAATTATTACCTGACTATACAACTCCAGGTTACCTTCCTGACATAACTGCGTCTTTTAAGCGGTATTTACTTTTAATATGCAAGTAATATTAAAAAAATGTTTATGGTGTGCAAGTAACGTCCAATTTCCTTTTTGAAATCTTCTTTGTTTGTTTCAAAATGTTTTGATTCTCTTGTTATCCAAAAAGTTGTGAAACCTTCAGAAAAAAAATAAATTAAACTGATGTTTTGGTGGGTTTTCGGGAAAAAATGATTATGCGATGCAACCAACAGCAACTAGTATCCAAAGAAAATAACAAAAGAATACAAATTGAACATATTCCAAAGCTAGGATCGAAACTTAGGACCCTAACTCTAATAAGCCTCGCCTTAAACAACGTATTACATTTAACTCTACGAAATCGCGGTGTAAATGAGCTTCAAGAAAATCGTAGGTGGGTGCAGGATGGGGGGAAGTTAGGTGTGTAGGAAAATTGCCACCGGAGCGTGTGCTCCAATGCAATTATATTAAAATTAAAAATTAATTATTTTTAATAAAATAACATTAGAAAAGACATCAGCTGTATGGGGCATTGGTTGAAATTTCGTAAGTGACTTTGTCGCAATATCAAATAGAAGTTGTTACATTTTTAAGATCCACAGAATAAAACTCAGTAGTTGTTTCTATAGCTAGCCCCACAAATAAGCCGTCTACTTTCAATATTTTGCCGCTGTGGGCTTTTACAAATTGTTTTTGATTTTATATTCAAAACGAACTTTCATTAATAACAAGAAGTAGCCAGCAACAAACGATAAAAATAGCCGAAAACTTGGGTAATAGGAAACGCTCTATTCGCAGCGGCAGCATTTACAGACGTGTGATGTCACGACTGTCAATGCACGCGCCAGGCAGCGAAGGACCGTTTTGGCAGGCTTTTAAATTCTTTAATTTTAACTTTGAATTTTACGCAAAATAATGCACTGCCGTCTAAAAATCTCTTCACTCGGTGAATAACGTGTACCAATAAACAATTTAAAACCATTTTCAAGAAGTTATTCAAATACCTAATTAGAACAAGAAGGGCTTTTGATTCTTTTGTTGTGGGGAGCAAAATAAGTTTGCGCTGTTGCCAGAGTTAGACAGGGATGAGCCTTCTGTACGTGTAGGTAATAAGCAGCAAACTTGTAGGAAAAGCTGTGTAGTTAAGTCTGGTAGGCAGGGATTAGGGAAAAGAAAGTCTTGCTGCTAGGTAATAGTCATGGAAGAGGTGCTGGGCCTTTGATGCAGGAAAAATTAGGATCAGGTTTCCAGGTCATGAGTTTCTTCAAATCTAGTGATAGTCTTGCTCAGGTAGTAGAAGATATAGGTTCTTTGTATAAAGATTTCACAGATCAGGATCATGTAGTGATAGAGGGAAGAGTGGGAAATGGTTTGGGCAGGAATGATTGGTATAGTATCAGAGATGACCTGGAGAAAATAGCAGAAGCAACGTGCCACACTCGGGTCAGTGTGATATCAGTCTTGAGACGCTATGAACAGCCACAGATATATTCTGCTGTGAGGCGAGTGAATCTGGAACTGAAAGGGTATCTTACGTTTGATATTGGCTCTGGCATGGGCTTGATACCTGTAGATACTATTGATAGGTGAGGTTATACTAGGCATGGCCTTCACCTCAATAGTAGAGGAAAGGGGGCTCTTTCAGATCTGATTGCTAAACAATTAATTGGGGCCACAAATTCACATGGAAAGATTCCTGTTGTTAATGGTGTTAGGGCAGCTCCTATTTTAGATTAGGATCGTGTATTAGGCAGAGAGTTTTAAGAGAAATTGGTTTAAGCAATAATGAGTTTTCAGACACAAAAATTAAAAATTGTGTAGTCATTAATTTATTACATCAGAATATCAGAGGGTTAACAAACAAAGTGGATGAATTGCTAGTCCACATAAATGAATTAAATTATATCAATAGAACTGATGTTTCATGCTTGTCTGAACACCACATAACTACAGGAATAGGTATGTCAAATGCATCTGACTTTAATTTAGCTTCTCGTTATTGTAGAACAAACTTGGAGAAAGGAAGAGTTGTCACTTATGTTAGAAATGGTTATATTTTTTAGGATATAAGTATTAGCAAGTATTGTCTTGGTCAACATTTTGAAGCTTCTCCTACACGGCTAAATTTCAATAATGAAATTTTCATAGTAGTAACAGTATACAGAGCACCATCAGGAAACGTTTCTATTTTTATGAACCAATTTGAACTCTTATTAACATTTTTAAGCAGAAAAGCAGTCAACATAGTGGTATGTGGCGATTTTAATGTAGATTTTCCAAATAACTTAACCTGTAAAGTCATGTTAGAAATCATTAGTCAGTTCATTCAATTTAACCCAGGTAGTTAATTTTCCAACTAGAATAATTAATAATAGTCACTCAGCTATAGACAATATTTTCCTAGATACCTCAAAATTCAGTTATACCATCAAACCATCCATCAACGGACTTTCGGATCACGTTGTCCAGTTAGTAACCATCAACACTTCAAGAGGAACGAGCTCCAAGAGTAATGTTTTTAGACTTCAGCGTGTAATAAATGATGAGTCAGTTACTTGTTTTAGAAAGTTTCTCAATACCAAAAACTGGGAACACGTTTTTAGTGCACTAGGTGTGGATGAAAAATACATTTTTAGTAGCATTGTATTAAATTTATTTGAAAGTTGCTTCCCCTAGAAAAATTGTCTTGCTTCTCGAAAAGAACAAAAACTTGGAAAACAATTGGCATAAGATCATGCACTAATAAAAGGAAGTTTTATATTGCTTCTAGAAACAGTGAAAATTCTAATGTTAAAACACATTACAAACAGAATTGCAAAATACTGAAAAAGGTTATTAAAGAATCTGAAAGTTTGTACTACAAACATAAAATTCTTGATTCTGAAAATAAAATTAATACAATATGGGATATTGCAAAAAAGGAATTAGGAAAAAGTAATCAAACAAGTAATGATATTTTTATCACAGAAAATTCAGTAGAATCTAATTTTTCAGTTGCTGATATATTTAATAAATATTTTTTATGTGTTGCTGATAATTTGACTGCTAATAGCTAAGCGACACACAGTATGGATTTTGCAGAACAGGCTTCATAGAAAAATATAACTCTATGTCTGTAAAATTAGCTACTCCAGAAGAAATAAGAAAAATTATCAGATCCCTTAAGAGCAAATACTCAAGTGGTTATGATGGGATTTCCAGCAGATTAAATAAATTGTACTCCACAGAATTAAGAAATATAATGAGTTATCTGTTTAATATATCTTTACTTGAGGGTACTTTTCCAGAAAAGTTTAAGTATGTTGTAGTTAAACCACTCTATAGAAAGGGAGATAAGGCAGCCGTTTCGAATTACCGACCAGTTTCATTACTAATAGCCTTCTCCAAAGTTTTTAGAAAGCAATGTACAATAGAGTTTATGAGCACCTTAAAAATAATAATATTCTAACTAAATCACAATTTGGTTTTCAAAAGGATCATTCAACAGAATAAGCTATATTTGCATTCACTGACAATATTTTAGAAGAAATAAATGATAAATTAATTCCTGTGGGAATCTTTTGTGACTTATCTACAGCTAATGGCTTGTCTTTAAATTTTGATAAACAGTATATGCAATTCAGTACATCACACAGATTAACAGCAGATATAGACATAAAATTTGCAGGCCAGCCCATTCAAGAGGTAGAGAGTATGAAAGTTTCTAAGTTTGTATACTGATCAGAATTTAAATTGGAAAGTACAAGTTTCTGACTAACTAAAGCGATTGGGTGCAGCCACATTTGCAATTCGAACAATTTCAGCTATAGGTAATCTCTGTATTAGGCAGCTATTTTATTTTGCTTATTTTCACTCCTTATTGTCATATGGAATAATATTCGGGGGCAATTCTACCCTTAGAGACAAAGTGTTCAGAGCCCAAAAGCTAGTAATAAGAATTATGTGTGGGGTTAGCAATAGAACATCATGTAGAGAGCGGTTCAAGAAGTTGGGGATTTTAACATTAGCGTCTGAGTATTATCTTTGTAATACCGTGAAAGCATGTACCGCACGGTCGTGTGTATTTAAATTATAAATAAATATAGTTAATAGTTAGTTTTTGTTATAATAGGAATTTCAAACTCTAAATTCTAATACATTCTTCTACTGTGAGCGTTAGTGAGTGTTTCTATTAGTGAAAAAAACAAAAATATTTGTGTTTTAGTTGTGTGATCTGTTCGGTGTTTATTTTCTGTGTATGTTTACGTTTTTCAACGCTAGACTTAGGTTCAGATTTTTTTGTAATAGAGCGTTAATATCGTTTACATTAGTTTTTGGTATTCGTATTATCAGTGATCTTTTCCATAGGACTTGAGAAATCCGTAAATTAGAGATTCAGTGTTCCGTGGCTTTTGTTGACATCCGTGTTTAACGTTTAGTATATATATTCCTGTTTTAGCGTAGCAAAATTTCATAGTAAATTTGTTTTGACTGAATAAGTTTTGTTTTGCAGTAAATTGTGAAGTTATTAAGAGACAATGAACCATTTTTTAAAATAGATAATCAGTACTGTGTAAGAAAATTTTTTGTTTATATTTGAGATTAGGTCAGAATCAAGAGTTCTAGGGTGTCAAATTTCATTGTAATTGTTTAAAAAGTTCTTTTGACATCATTTGTTTGTTTTTGTTGTAAGTCTTGTAGTTGATAAGTGTTTTAATTCACATTTCGAAAAAGTTTCGAGTAATTTATTGTTTAGCATTTTTCTTAGAATCCTAATTTTACTTTTCTTTGGCAATTGAAACACAAGTAGTTAATTAAAACTAAACGTTTTAAAGTTTTTTTCCTCCTAATTTCTTAAGTTTTTTAAAGTTGTTTTAAAAGTAAAAGTTTATATGTTTTTATTCTCCTAAGTTATAAAGTTTTATGATAGTATAAGAATGGATACGAAGTGTGAAAATTGCCGAAGATCAGTATCAGAAGCAGTGACGTGCCGGGACTGCGGGCGCTGGTTTCACTGGGGGTGCAGCGATGTGACTAACAGTGAGTCTTGTGTCAGTTTTACCTGGAACTGTCACTCTTGCAGAATTAAGTATCAGGAGCAGCGGGTTCTGTAGCTCCAGTCAGATCTGTCATCTGCAGAGAGGGATTTAAAGGCACTGAAGGGAGAAAACTTAGTTCTTAGGCTTAGGCAGAACAGTGGAGGGAAGTCAGCTCTGGCAGGATAGGAAGGAGACGCTATCTGTCTGATGGTTTCCAGCTGTAGACATCCAATGTGTTTCGGCCATTGGAGGATCTAGATGGTGACGTTGAGGACCTTCAAGTTGGACTGAACGATCTGGGATCTTGTAAAGTAAAAGGAAGAACATTTCAGGAAGTAGCTAAATGTAGGAAGCAGTCGTGGGAGGGGAATCAGTGAGATGGTTGGGGCCAGATTATGAAGTCTGTAGTATTTTAAAACCAAATGCAGATCTTGGAAGTGTTGTAGCAAATGTGGAAGACTTAGGAAAGATTTCTCAAAGGAGGATTGTATTTTAATTGTAGAGGGACCAGGAAATAGTCTTGATAAGGACCTCAATTATTCAATTGAGGAAGACATTGCTCACATTTCCAGGAACACACGTCAGCCGAATATGGGATTTGTGGGTTTGCTTGAGCGTTATGATAAACCCGGGATGTGGCATACAAATACATCTTTGGAAAGGGTTATCTGGCAGCCAGCAAATTCACACATTGGTTTGATAGATGTGGCCTGCATTGGTAGGGACAGTTATACTCGCCATGGACTCCATCTGAATTTCAAAGGTAAAAGGAAGCTTTCGCTTCTGATTGCTGATGAGATCAGGGGATGACAGGTGAATGAAAGAGGTATTCCTGTTATAAGTGGTGTTAAGTCGCTGCCTTTTTTAGTGTAAATAAAATAAATGTATTAAGATGTCTAAAAGAAATTAACGCCTCTCCTGATCTAAGCTTATTGAATTAGAAATTCCATCTGACATACCAATATTTACTAACAATGTAAACAATTTAAATTCATTGAATCAAAGTGTTCAGACAACTATTCTCCATCAAAATATAAGGGGAATATTTAGGAAAACTGATGACATTACCTTATGCCTAGAAGAGATTCAAAATTCCAGAAATTTCAATGTAAATGTTTTGTGCATATCAAATAATCATTTGTCTGACACAGGAATATCTCAGCTGTTCATCACAAATTATAAACTAAGTTCTCATTTCTGTAGATGTAAAATGGAGAAAGGGGGAATTGCCATTTTTGTTAAAAATAATATTCAATGCAACAGTGTAGGTGTAAGTAAGTATTGAATAGAACAACACTTTGAATGCTGTGTTACTAAACTAGACTATGGTAAGGAAGAGCTCATAGAAATAGCAATTTATAGGGCCCCCTCAGGAAATTTTAGACTGTTTTTATCTCAGTTAGAGTCTTTGCTACTATGTTTCAAAAATAACAAACAAACAGTTTTATGTGGAGATTTTAATATTGACTTTCTCAATAACAGCAATGAGAGGCTTGATATGGAAGGCTTGATGTTGTCTTTTAACTTAACGGCACTTGTAAATTTCCCTACTAGAATACAAAATAATAGCAGGACTGCAATTAACAATTTTTTATGGATATTTCTCAGTACAGTATTTACAACATACCTCCAGTAATAAATGATATCTCAGATTATGATGCCCAGCTGTAATGTATCAAGTTCAGAAACACTATTAAACAGATATAGAAATGCTTGGAATATAGAAGAAATATTAATGAAAACAATATAGAACATTTCATAGATTCCTTAAATAGTGAACAATGGTCAGAAGTGTACAATGTACACGGTGTTAATGAAAAATTTATTTGATTCTCAATATATTTCTAACACTTTTCGAAGGATGTTTCAAAAAAAGGAAAGTTGTCAATATTCCAGACAATGAACTGGGTAAGGGATGGATAACAAATGGTATTAGAGTATTTAGTAATACAAAAAGGGTCCTGTACTTAAAAGTAAGACTATCAGATAACAATACACTGAAAGCTCATTATAAACTTTATTCTAAAATACTAAGAAATGTAATAATAAAGGCCAAGAACAGGTATATATCAGAGAAAATAGAAAATTCAGGCAATAAGATGAAAAACTACATGGAATATAATAAAAACTGAAATAGTAAAATCTGTAAATCACTCTAAAGATATAAAAAATAGATTAAAATGGTTCTATTCATAGTGAAGTATGGAGAAGTTTCTGAAATATTTAACAAACATTTACTTCAGTTGTAGATAAATTAGACATAGAAAAGCAATCCCCACATAGTTCCCTAAGGCTTCTTCAGACTGCTTTCCCAAATACACTTGTGGAAATGCAGTTGCCACCAGTAATAGTCTCAGAAATAAATAAACTCATGAAACAATTAAAACCTAAAAATTCTTCCAGCTATGACAATATTTTAAGCAAATTACTGAAAAGATGTTCAGATTGCAGGCCTATCAATCGTGTACTTGCCCATATTTGTAATGAATCCTTAATGCAAGGTGTGTTTCCAAATAGACTAAAATATGCAGTTGTAAAACCGTTGTTTTAAAAAGGAGAAGCAATATGTGTAAATAACTATCGTCCCATGTCATTACTTTCAGAATTCTCAAACATTTTTGAAAACTGTACTGTAGAGTAATAAAACATGTTACACAAAATAATATCCTCACTAATCTCAATTTGGGTTCCAAAAAGGATCTTCTATAGAAATGGCTATATATTCATTTTTAAATAAAGCATTTAAGGAACTGAATAATAAAATGAGCCCTGTAGAAATATTTTGTGATCTTGAAAAAGCATTTTACTGTGTAAATTATGAATTACTTTAGAAGAAAATTGAATACAATGGTATTTATGGAACCACAGGTAAATGGTTTAAATGATACATGGAAAGTCGAATACAAAAAGTTTCTATTTTTGATTCTAAAATAAGTAAAGATGCTTCATCAGACTGGGAAAAAATAAAAGATGGAATTCCACAAGGTTCTGTCCTAGGACCCCTCCTCTTTTTGTTGTACATCAATGACCTTCCTGGAAATTTATCTGACAAAGTTAAGAGTGTTTTATTTGCAGATGACACTAACCCCACTGTGAGAAAAACACCAAACAGCAATCTAGAAATCTATAAAAGCAGGAGTACCACAGGGCTCGGTGCTGGGGCCTCTGTTGTTCATCCTATACATAAATGATATCCCAAGACCAATAGGGGAGAATGATTCAATGGTTCTTTATGTAGATGATGCAACTGTGAAGACGTCAAACATCAAACTATGTAATCTAGAAACAATCCTTAATCTTTACTTCCAGAGACTAGCAAAATGGTTAGAAGATAATTATCTTGTAATCAACTTAAACAAAACCCAAATGATATCATTTCAGTCGAAAAGAACAAGGTACTCTGTAAATTTAAACATAAGCAGTGAGCAAATAAAGGAGACAGAATCAGCTAACTTGCTAGGGATTCAAATAGACAAATTCATGAATTGGGAAAAATAGGTGGATCAATGCTGTAAGAAACTAACTCCTATTGTATTTATGGTCAGCTACCTCCGAGAATTCTGTAGCAGGGATATTCTGATGACTATCTATTACTCCCTTTTTGAAAGCCAACTGAGATATGGTATATCAGCGTGGGGAAGGCCCACAGAAAATAACGTAATGAGAATATTAAAAATACAAAAACATATGATTAGAACAATACTAAAAGAAAAAAGAATGGTTTCATGTAGAAAATATTTTGTAGATTTGAAGATTCTAACATTTCCCTGTATATACATATATAAGACTATACTTCTCACACTCACAAAGAAGGTTGTTAAAAAGAATGAGCAAGTGCACGAATATGAAACGCGTAATAAAATTAATTTCAATTTACACGCACACAACACAAAATTTTTTTAAAAATGTCCTTCCTATTCGGGAGCCCAACTGTTCAATAAGCTTCCGACAGATATAAGATTAATTAGTAACAAGGGAGAACAGTTCAAACATAAGCTTAAAGAGTATTTATGTGATAAAGCCTTCTACTCAATCAAAGAGTATTTAACTGATGAATGAGCGAAGGAAAGGCAGAATAAAAAATTGTTTGTAGTAGTATTTTGTACTTATATAGGATATTACAGCACATATTTGTCAATAACACGTAAAAAAAAAAAAAAAAAAAAAAAATGTATTAAACGATTTATAGTTAACTTAGGCATAAAATTGTTAATTAAGATAAGAATAATATTGAATATACTGTACCCTGACTTGTCCTAATTCATTATACAAGTTGTATGTAAATGATGTATAGGACCAAATAAAATGAATGTAAATGAAGTATGTAGTGAAGTAGCAAATTGGTTTGAGGTAAATTCATTAAAATTAAATTTTGAAAAAAAAACCACAATATATTAGGTTTTAAAACAAAATATTATGCACATCCAGGTTTACAAGTAAGCTATAAAAATAACACAATACTAGAAACAAAAAGTATAAAATTCCTTGGTATTAAAATAGATGAGAAACTCTGTTGGCATGAACATATCACTTCACTACTGAAGAAGTTAAGTTGTGCTACCTTTGCAATACGAACACTTTCTCTAACAGCAGATCTAGAATTAACGAAACAGATGTACTCCTCATATTTTCATTCAGTGATGTCATATGGCATAATCTTTTGGGGAAACTCTTCACAAAGAAAAAAAGTTTTCATAACACATAAAAGAGCTGTTAGGATGTTGTGTAGGGTAAAAATAAGAACTTCTTGCAGACAACTTTTTAAAAAACTCAATATTCTTACAATGACTTCTCAGTGTATATATTCTCTCATGTGCTTTGTCATAGATCATTATTACCTGTTTACCTCTAATTTACAGGTACACAATTTCAATAAAAGAAACAGAAATAACTTGCACAAAACACAAACATCTCTGTCATTAGTACAAAGAGGAGTTAATTTTTCTGGTATACATCTGTTTAATAAACTTCCCAAGAATATAAAACAGTTTGCAAATAATAAAAATAAATTTAAAGAAAAACTGAGTGATTATTTTATTGGCAACTACTCCTACTTCATTCAAGAATTTGAACAAATTAATTAATTGTATTCAATATGACTTTTGCAAAATTCAGTTGCAAAACTTAATGTTTATTGTTATTCTTTTCTTTGTCTTTGGAATGTATAATTGTTTTTACTATGATTGTAACTCATATTGTATGTATGTGTATTAACCATGACATGTTTCACATCCCAGAGGTCCTTCCTCAGCACGGATCCTTGAAACAAGATTCATAAATAAATAAATACACATTAATGTCCTTTGTAGTCACAAATTATACTTTGTTTGAAACAAATACTAAAATACACATTTATGGCACTTGAAGTAAAAATGATCTTCACAAGGATTACAAGTCATTGTCATTTGTTCAAAAAGGGTTCCGATATTCTGGGATACATATCTTCATTAAGCTCCCAACACATATTAAATGTCTAGCAGATGATAAGAATAAATTTACTTCTTAGGTATCTACAAAATAACTGCCAGTAGCTTGTGTAGATGAAGTTTACATAATTAATTTACCATGTAAGCTATGACTGTACATCTCCTGGTGTTTTATTTTGTTATGCAATTGTTTACGGTACCATGTATGCTATGAGTGTACATCTACTGGTGTACACATTGTTTTGTTATGCAACTGTTTATCTGTAAATTGACAAGTTTCCACATCCCACAGAGCCTGTCTCTAATATTGGGATCAATGGAAAATGAATATATTGTATAGTGCTGCGACTCTTGAGGCTGTATACACGTGTCGTTATTGCGATGACACTACCGCGTGCCGGGGTAGTGGGTAGATTTGAGCCCGGCATCAAGTGTACCTACTGACGCTCGTGTTTAATTTAATTTAATTGCGATTGAGCACACGCTCCAGTGGCAATTTCCTTAGTGATCTGTTTACTCCTTTTTTATTTTATTATTTCAACATAATTTTACTGTTAAATTCCTACCCCATTTGTTTTTGCGGTTAACAAATTTTAAATTCTTTCAGCGTTTTTGGTAAATTATTCATCAATTCAGTTGGTAATTTTGTTCCAATCCCTGACACCCCTAAACAAAAAAGAAGTTCCAGTTTGTGGTCTTGGTAATCTTTCCCCATCCATGTACTAGTCCTAATTCTTCAAACAATATCCCTTCAAGCCCTATCAGCAACATAAACCTTGTACATTCCCAGCACTTTCATCACCCACCTCTTGTCCTCCAGTGACCCCCAATCCAATTCCTTTATCATATCAGATATTTGAAGGGTCCTGCGATAACTTCCACAAAAAAAATCTAGCTGCTCTTCTTTACACCCCCTTCAACATACCTAAAATGTGGGTCCTAAAGTACACCACTATATTCAACCAGTGGTCTGACCAATCTTTTCTAACCCATTTACCGAGCG
Source organism: Vandiemenella viatica (assembly GCA_031002005.1). Lineage (NCBI taxonomy): Eukaryota > Metazoa > Arthropoda > Insecta > Orthoptera > Morabidae > Vandiemenella > Vandiemenella viatica. The sequence continues at coordinate 22,399 of JARYHS010008443.1, forward strand.
TTGTGGGTGAAAGGTTAACGTTCTGGCCTCCATTCGGGAGGATGTGAGTTCAAATCCCCGTCCGGGAATCCAGATTTTGGTTTTCCATGGTTTCCCCAAATCACGCCAGGCGAATGCCGGGATGCTTCCTTCAAAATGGCCATGGCCGAATTCCTTCCAGCTCCTTACCCCCCAGTCCTTTCCCGTCTCTAATTACATCGACGTCAACGTGGTGTAAAGCCATAAGTAAAAAATGTAACCCAATTCACAAACTTCTCTGGTATAACCTCTCACCACCCGCTCCAACAAATGTAGAATTTGGTAACTTTTTCTACCACCTACCCAATGTGGTCTGTCCAGATGAGTTTATTACCAAATATTACGCCCAGATATTTACACTTCAATCTTTCAACAAGTAATGCTGAACCCATCCTACAGTCATAACAATAGTTAGGTTTTTTTTTTTATCTGCATACCTAAAAAGCTGGCTGTTATTGGCATTTTTAACTTCATTCCATCATGACCTAGCCATTCAGATATTCTATCAAGGTCTTCTCGTGTTTTATTATTATTCTCGAGTCACAAACATCTAATACACAGTTAAAACATTGTGAAAATTAACATCTTACAACACATTTCGCCCAACAGATCGTAACCTCAAGACCATTCGATGTTGGTCGGAACAGATCATCTTCGATAGCGAGCACATATGGCACTCAAGCATCTGCTTCATTGTATAGTCCTCACAACATTCTCACTTAATGCTGGTACCATCACTAGGTTTACCTTGGACTTGCTCACCTGCTGTTTGATTTAAGGACCTTCAAACATTCCAATTCTCTGCGTGACCAGGTGGCAAGTGTTCTGTCAGAGATCAGAAGATGTTTGGGATCTTCATTTTCCACAATTGTACATTTGCTTTTGAGTTTATCCAACTAATTCCAGAAGTTCTCAAGGAGTGTTTTCTGGATTTGGGTCTCTGGGTTGGTGGTGCAATACCGTGCAGTGTATGAGCGCTTTCCCGTTCCACCTTTGTCCTCTCCTTGTTCGCACCCCCTTCTCTCCGGATACTGGGAAGTGTGATTCCAGAAAGTTGATAAAACCTGTCAACTAGAGTACGCTTTAGACAGGCTACGACTAGCCTACAGATGTTGTTGAGGACCACATCCACCCACAGGTGGAGATGACGAGTACCAGGCTAAACACGCATATTCTGCAACAGCGTACAAATAGTTTTGGGTTGACTGCCCCACTGTGATCCAACTAGTTTTTTGCAGTAAGTTGTTTCTTGTAGAGATCTTCAATTTGCAGTTCAAGCAGTGCTTATATGTGATGATTCTGTCAAGCGTCACTTCCAGATATTTCGGGGTGTTACATGTCTGAACTTTGATAGCTAACCACATTACTCTCAATTTACGCTGAACTTTCCTGTTGTATAGATGAAAGGCACACACTTCAATTGTTGAAGGGTTAGGTCTTAAGCGATTTTCCCTATATAGCTTGATAGGCATTCAAGGGCAGAAGACAGATCTCTTTCTATTGCTTCAAGTTTTGTGTTGTGTGTGTCTAGGGAAAGGTCATCAGCATAAAAGAAGCTCCTGGTAGTTGGAGTAAAGGCTGATGGTTGTATAAATGTTAATGTTAAATAGGATTATGGCCATTACACTATCTTGAGGCAGACCATTTTTTTTGTACCTTCCATCGGCAGTGCTGTTCTTGAAAATCGACGAAAAACCTACGGATCTGGAGCAGGGTAGTGATGAGCTTGATTAATTTGGCTGCCTTTGTCAGATTGTTGACCATGTCAAGAGTAAGTTGGTGGTTAACAGTATCATGTGCTATTGACAGGTCCACAAAGACCATTCCCTGAGCCTTACCTCAAATCCATCCCTCTATAAACTGTGTTAGACTCAACAATTTTCGAACACAACTTTTATCAGGACGAAAAGCCAGTTTGTTGTGGTATAAGTTTTGGCATAATCACAGGCTCGATACGATTCAGACATTTTGTAAAGGTAACACAAAAGCGCTATAGGTCTTAAATCATTGTAATTGTTACATTCTTTTCCAGGTTTCAGCAGGGCAATCACTCTCATCCTCCGCCACACCATCGGAATTTGATACGTGACATTTGTTAAAGAACTTATTCTTTGGTTTTATATCCAAAGTTCTTAATTAATTCTGCTCGTATTTTCATCGAGGCCCTTCCAACTTCCTCTTTGCCCTCGTGAAAACCTTTACCCAGCTCCAATATACTGAGGGGTTTGGTGTGGTTGTTCATCTCTTCCTGACTGTTTATGTGTATTTTTCTTTGTATTTTATATGACCTACTTTTGTGAATTACCTTCCTGTTCATGAGTAGGCGATGTGCAATTTGGTTTATATTACTGGTGGAGTGTCCAGTGATCGATAGATCGTTGTTAAGACGTTTCAGAAATCTCCATGCCTTATGACTATCCCTTGTCAGGCCAAAGTCTTCTACTGTTTTGATCTAGAGGTCCCTTTTGTTTGCACTAGTGATGAGATAGGTTTATTGCCATCTTCCATTGTCTCTTAACTAAAGGTATCATCTTGGAACAGTGATTTATAATTCATGAACTGGGCAAGTAGATCGGAGGTGGGGTCCGAAATATACGATAATCGAGAGCCACTTGGGTTGGATCTTCTGGAGCATTTTTCACAGTTTCAGTTAATGTGTCCTATGATCCTGTGTTGGTTCAGCAGTAGGACACAGCAGGATCCAACATTTCTGTGAACGTTGGACCAGTCAGTTCTCTTGAAGTTGTGCCTGCTGGAGAAAGGAACTCCCTGGAGTCTCACAGCCGTAAACACTTCTCACACTATTGGTGTGTGCTGTGATTTTGTTATTCGGCTACAAACGGACTTCACTCATTTTGGCTGATGTGATTTCTGCTGAATATTAGATTAGAGTTATAGCCCTGTCTTCATCTCCTGCTGTTGAATGATGCTGGTAGTTTGGGATCATGTACGATAGTAAGTTGATTTACATCCACCTATTCTTCTACTGCGATGCCATTCTCGCTGTCAAAGTCATAGGCCACAGCAGTAATATGAGGGTTGTAGTGATCTAGGCGATCACTTGCCCAAATACTTCAAATTAATTTCCTCAAGTCGGTATCCGGGGCGGCGAGCATGAAAAGTAAGCAATAGAGCTATGACCTGAGAAGTAGCACGCATATCAGCAAGCCAGTTGCCAAGCGCCTGCCTTTATTGCAAGCTGGTAAAGTGACTTCATACAACAGGGTAGTGAGGAGTATTGCCCTCTCCACACAGTGATGATAGGAAGGGGGAATAACTATTTAAACCCTGGGAGGCAGGGGTCTGTCTGTCTGCTCTACGAAAGTCTTTCAACGAACCACATCGACGCCGAGGGCGTCGTCGCCGGCGCCGCCGGGGCGGCGGTTTCGCAGAGAAGAAGATGGATGTCGTCTACTACTAAGGTGGGCTCTGCTGCGATAGTTGGGTGTGGACAGTAAGGAATCATTTGGTCATATTCATATGGGCATAATCTTGTAGAGTTCATAGCAATATTCAGTTAGTTTGGGCTGCGAGGCGCCCATAACTTACATGCTCGCCCTTGTCCGTGTCCTACCTATAATGTGTTGTTTCAAAGCCAATTGCAACATTGTAAATATTCACCTATGCATCAGTCATTGCTCATGTAAATAAATATGCAAATATGGTAATTGCCGTTTACCGTAATTTATCCTAGCTTCCTCAGCCATTCCACTGTATTATCTGAATGTAATGAGCATAATAACCTGTCAGGTGTTGCAGTAGGAACCTATGACGAATATTCATATCAGAACTATGGTCGATCTCCTATTGGTCGACCCTTATCCACTGCTCCAGGGGAAGTCACCCTGTCGGTTCTTATCAATCAGCTTTCAGGGTCACTACAAGAAGGGGTTAAAATTATGGCTGTCATGTTGTGGGGTGCACTTGCACGGGGTGCAAGTGGTTCATAAGATCACTGAATATTTCGTCCTATGTAGGTTCAATTACGTCAGTTCAGGTTTCTGTCCTTTTGGCCAGCCCTGCGTCAAACAGACGTCACGGCTTGGGTATAGTTATGGTTAGAGTAAACGGCAATAGTTAATCCACATCCACTATCCAGTATCCCACAGAAGACGTCGTAGGAGGAGATGGTCCGATTATGGAAGCGGCCGAGCGGAGTTGGAGGTAGCCACAACGCAGCAGTCAGCAGGCGGGTCGTCGACACGAGACATCGCTGCAACAGCAGGAAATCGCCGAGCGAGCAGTTTGGGTCAGCAAACTTATGGAGGCCGAAACACTGCAAGTAAGTGTCGCAAGCAATAGGCGGAAAAATAACGCAAGCTCCAAGTATCAATGCCTCAAGAAGACCTATTTTTAAATCAAGAAAGTGTTCATGCCCTCATTATATTATCAGAATTTAAATCGAAAAAGAAAATGCAGCAGTATTAAATTTTAAAAGATGTATCATGCTATTGGTTAATGGTCAACTCTATGAAATTAGTAAGTGAAGAAATCAAAGTTAATGTAACAAGTCTACCTTCAACTGCCAGTATTATAAGTGTTAAATGTACAATCATGAGAAAAATATAGTTAAAGAAAATTGAGAAAATGCCATAATCATAAAGGTAATTTTGTACAATTAAATCCCGAAGGAAAGTGTGTGTTATTTGTTACTGTCTGAAGATCAGAAATAAATGTGGAAAAGTACTTTCGTGAAAATTGTTGCCAGTAAGAAATAGAATATCTTAAATTGTTCATATATTTGGAATTACACTCGCGCATATTACGTAAATCGATGGTCTAATGGCTTACCATTCTCGTGTAATTAATATTAGAAGTTTTGGAAGATAAAATGTATTTATTCTGCAATCCTGAATTTATAGCTGAAGGAGAAGTTATGCTAAATAGAATGAAATTTCGTGATGTCACGCTACTTTGAGTTACAAGTACAATGAACACTGGAACTAATGTGATTATTTAATTATTGGACTCAATTTTAACAGTTGAGTAAAAGTATAAAAGATGTTATCACTTATCAGCAATGCAATGTAGTGAAGAGATTAATTAAGATTATAATAGTTAAAGAAGAATTTGGGAACGGAAATCTTTATAAATGTTTCAAGTTCATTTAATGATTAAAAGAAAGTGTACAAAGAAGTTTATGTAATCGGGAGTTGGAATAATGATTTCATAAATAGGAGGACCACTGCAAATAAT
>JARYHS010008449.1:0-50361 GCA_031002005.1 Vandiemenella viatica
ATTGTATTACACACAACAACAACCTCTTTCAAAACAAACACACAATTTCTCATCTTGAATCCTTGAGCGCCAAAGAAAATGGCTGTCATGATAATGAGCGATAATTATTGGTGCTCCTCTGAAATAGCCCAATCTTTTAACACCGACCGTTTAACCTGTTCTCGGAGTAAGAATAGAATGTGACATCTGTGCCACGCCAGCGTAATTAATAAGCTCTGAACCCTCGTATACCTCCATACGTACTCATTCTCCGTTCAAGCTCCTGACTAACCGACAGTTTTACATTAAGATATACCCCAAGTCGCTGTCCTGTTCACCCTCTACATCTGTGACATTCCCATTCATTCACATTCCATAGAATTCATAGCATTCCATGCTGACGATATCTCATACTGGTCAACTCATCATTCCATCAAAATCATAAACAATTATGTCAACCTGTACTTATCATCCTTAAATCATATTTCCATAAGCGTCCCACCCGGAAAAACCCCACAAAAATATAGGGCATACACTTTCAAAGTAATGAGTCCACACACATCAAAATTTTTGACACTCAGCTTCAGTCCCAACGCTAATTACCTCGGAATCCACATTGATCAAACCCTCTATTTCGACATTATATAAATCTATCTTGAAACTAAAACTGCTGTTCAGAGTAAACCTTTTGAAACTGCTCTGTCTAATACTCTCTGGCACCTCTGAATCCACTCTCCCTTTTGGAATAAGTATTCCCCATCGCCTCACTACTTCCTCCTTCCAAATTCCAAGAACTTGCTTCTGTTGAACGCCGCATACTAAGACTCGTCTTCCACCTCCTCCCCAATCTCAATCAGACGTAGTTTATCCCCTTGAAAGCCTTCGACTCTTATCTACCCACCTTTATCAACTACCCATAAAAAAACGGTGAACGTCTCATCCTCTACCGCGCCGGTCTCTTGCCACTGTTAACTTCCAAAACACATGTTTTACCCTCACGTTCTTAGCGAACAATAAAATCGATGCGCAAACAGATTCTTATTCCCTGAGCGCTGCAGCTCCACTTTATCCACTAAAGTCTAAACAATCCACCACTTCAATCACTTTTCCAAATTCCGCATCTGAATCGCTTCTACAACATCACAATCCCTTTCTTTCCTCCGACGTCGTCGGAGAACAGATATAGATCTTCCCTTTTTTCAGATTTGTCGTGATGTACGTATTAGTTGCTGTGACCCCTCAAAAAAGATTTGCGTGGAAACAATTTATCCAATGACGAAAAGTAACGTACAAGATTTTATATGCAATACTTAATTTATATAGAAGAAATTGAAAAAAATATAGGTAATTGCCGTCGCTATAAAGAAAGTCGTTTTTTTTATATATATATTCATTCATTGAAGACTTTTTTTTAAAAAAGTCTTCTCCATACTTAATTGATGACGCCTAATATTAAGCTGCTAATTATGAGTTACAAAGCAGCTGGATTATTAGTACTCAAGTAATTGTGTTTATATTGGATTGCGACTGGTCAAAAAGTACGTATAGTGAACAGTCATAAACTTATATTCAACTGATAGTTATTAACGTCTATAATCTTAATGCATTTTCAAGTTTTCTAGAAACTTATAACGTAAAATTCTGTAAAAATGAGTATAAATTAACGAACAGTAAATGACATTAGAAGGTCTGATTCTACAGTTATGTGATAATTCGTATCTACAGTATGTTTTAGTAGAAGTTTCATTCAAGTCGCTTCATTATTAACCAAATTTATGTGTATATAAAACCGTCACACGAACAGATATTATCAACAAAATAATTCAGAGAACTTCATATGACACTAAACGATCAAGAAAAGTTGAAATTAATACAGTATTTCACTATTTTATATGTTATTTCCTTTTTTATGCATGAAAATAAAGTACAAATCTTTTTTAGCTCTTAAGTGATATGATCATACCAATGACGCAGTGTTGAAGCCTTAGGCACCCACATGTTCCCTGTTTCAAATCAAATCGGAATCCGAAATCTAGGTACACACTTTGACAATAAATTTGGCCGCCGCTGAAAAATTCTATCACTCTTATTTTACACAATCTGACATCAATGTGATCCCAGGAAACAGTAATACAATACTGGCAAGCCAGTATTGCGTTACTGTTTCTTAGTATGACATTGATGTAGGATTGTGCAAGATAAGAGTGATAGAATTTTTCAGCGGCGGCCAAATTTATTGTCAAAGTGTGTACCTTGTAATATTACAGCCCGTCAAATGGGTTCATGAAAGAATCTTTGAGTTGTACAATCGTTAAATTTTTCGACGTATATCATGTTTTTTTTTCATCATTATTACATTACAACTTTCCAAGATTAAATTTTTTCATAATATACGTTACAGAAACATAATATGAGTACTCTGGTGAAATGAATGGGCTGAATATAAGCGTTAACAAAAATGGTTACGGAGAATCCAGATATGCGTTTGTGCCAGGTTGAATTTTTTAAATTCCATAGTTTATTTTAAGTGTCGATAAATAATCTTGTAGATCCTTAGGTTTTATTATTAGAATATTGTACACTGCATGTCCTGATATCCAAACCAGTGAGTTATGTTTTTCTGGTGGTACAGTCTTGATGTCTGGTCTTATTAGAATCTCGCATGTAACCTCAGATGGAGAAATTTCTAATAGACTTGACGTTGCATGCTTCGTCCAGTTCCAGATATCTGTAGCCTTTCCACAAGTAAAACGTTGAATTAATGTGTCAGTATTCCCACATGTATCACATCTGTCTGTAGATTTTATATGGATTCGAAATAATCTCTCATTTGTAGGTACAGTGTCATTGACAACTTTGTACCACAAGGCTTGAATTTCGGATATCACCTTAAGAAATATATTAGACCATACGTTTCGCCAATTTTTTTCTACGAATTTAGATTCAACAATATTTTTGCGTTCTCCAGATATTTAGTTGTTACAGGTAGTTTATCCTTTCGGGCTCCTGTAATGTAGCTTAATTCTTGAAAATAGAATCTTAGATATTCGAAGGTCTTGTAAATAAGAGCTATATTTACAGGGGGATCTAAACTGGTTGGTTTGTAGTAATTGATAATTTGTGACGTTATGGTGAATTCTGTCGGATAGTCTCGTTGATGTTTAGCAATGTTTCAGGTTGTTGTGATGTACTGACCGCCTGCCTCTATACACTAGCAGAAGAGTGTCCCATACGTTATTAGCATTTAATCCATGACTTTTGGAGCTATAATGTATGTTATATTAATTTTAAGAACCCACTCGTGTCCGTATGTGACAAACATTATTTTCTAATTAAAAACACATATGTGGCCCATATAAAATTAAATAATCCTCTTTGACCGATCCTAAGATCCACTTTACATTACACGTATAGTAAGATACACATCGCTCTCTTCACTGAAATTGGCCAAAGAACATGAAATGACAAAATTTGGTAGCTACCTCTCGGCGATAATCGGATTCTCATAGCCACTAGAAGTGCGAGATTTCGTTAAGAACTGAGAAAATTAGACATATAAAAAAGCACAACTACTCATTCCAGAAATCCAAACAATGTTCAAAACATTGATTTATTATTAAAAACCATTAAAACTTACTTACTTAATACTACATGGAGTTATATAGACATAATTTTAAAAGGAACTAAAAACAATTTGAAGAATTTTAACAATGCTTTGAGCATAAACATTTTCAGTTCATAGAGAACAAAGCAAAAAATGCTAGTTGACACATCACATACCAATGTTGAAATATTGAGCCTATAAACTCATTAATCAAGCTGGACATTATCTGAAAGTAGTCAGTTAAATAAACACTTTCATTAACACTCAATGTTCATCAGTAGGGTTCGAACCTTTAAGACCAAAACATACAGAAAAATGACCTTTAAAAAGGGAAAATATGACCTAAAAATGAAAAAATATGACCAAACATTAAAATTTACTGTACATCAAAACATGCCCATTCAGCATCATATATATTATTTATATAAGGTGTCATTTTTTATTTTTTTTTTGTCACAAGCCATCTCCCTTAGTAGGTGTAATTTAGGGAGTCAAGCGCACCGCCAGGTGGCAGCACGGTCGTTGCCTCCGTGACGTCACAAGATGGCGGATCGTTAGTTCTTTGGCCGGCCGCCCAGATGGCGGCACCGGGTGGGCTTGTGTGGCGGAGCCTTGCCCAGCCTAAAGTACAAATCTTCGCCACCAGTCGGCGTTGCAATCGACCACGCCATGGTTCATCTCTTTGCCAACAGCCGGCGCCCTGATCGAGCCGACGGGAGCGCCAGCTAGACCAGGTGGGAGACAACCGTACTACTTGGAGTCAGTCGGCTGCTAGCCACGTGCCACGTATGAACTTGTTCTTTTTTATCTATGTCGCGCTACCGCGTGTTCTGTTATTGTGTATGCAACCTCTTGCATAATAAATAGCTGTGCTTAAGTACACCTCAGCTTTCATTTATTACTGTGTAGAGTGTAGTTACTCCATACTTGCGCTGGACCGTTAGTTCCCCGACCCGCTGCTAGGGAGCAGCATCTCCCAAGGGCTTAATTTCTTTGGGCGCAGACACTCCACACCGCCCACCCAAGCCCTGAGGCAATGGCTATTTCTGTTCTCGAATGCGCGCTCTGCGAAATGTGTACACTGTTTCCAAATTTCCACTCGACTGTTATCTATGTTTGCTTATCCATTAGCCGTTGCGACAGGTGTTAACTTGCTCATCCGAGACATCGCGCGTTCGCCTTGCATCACTGTCACCAGATGGCAGCACCTAGAGGCTATAGTCACCGCTAGATGGCCTGGCATGCTTCATATGCGTGAAATATTTCGGAACCCCCGTTTTCGGGCCTGCGTGAACACGCTCTGTTTGCTCTCCATTAGCATTGCGAAATGTGTGCCGTGCTGGCTGGGGTTCCATTAAGCAAGCACTTGTTTGCGCTGCGGAACATCTTGGCTACTATCGACACACAGTAAAATATTTTCTTCGGTTCTGTGTCGTGAAAACTACTTACGCGTGAACCATTGCGATTTTTACTAAAAAATAAAAAAGTCTACATTAATGGATATTACGTAAACCGACATCGGTAGCGTTGGGGCTAGAGTGCCGAAGGTCGCCGGTTTGAGTCCGGTCACGGGTATGGGTTTTGAGATATTATTGAAAAAGCCGTTCCAACTCGTAAATTTCAAAACGATAATCAAAATTTTAGTTCCCACACCTAGAGAGTATGGCGCCAGCTTGCCTTGTTATAATTGAATAAAAAATAAATTGAAAAGCATAAATTTTTACTTTAAAATACGTTAACGTTCGATATGGAAAAAACCGTCATGAACTCAGCAAATTGGAAAGATATAAAACCGAGGAAGAATTCTATGTGTACCTGTTTTCATGAAATTATTTAGCGTTCAGGCCTTGCATTCGGGAGGACACCGGTTCGAATCCCCCGCCCGGGCATCCAGATTTGGGGTTTCCATCAGTGGCGGCTGTACCTTAAGTGCGCTCGTGCGCTGAACCACCAATCCAAAAGATTTAAAAATGACAAAATATTAAGTACCTACTTCATCTTTATTTTTATATTACCATTTTAATATTTATTTTTAAACATACAAAAACAAAAACGTATAAAAAATTAAATCTCCAATTATGGTGAAACAGTTTGAGCGCTTTACTAAACTATTAAGACTTATTTTCCTGTAAAGACAAATTCTCGTGCGGTTCGGCGAGTGCACGAGGACTGCTAATACAACTTGTAGGTGTACGAGTTAATACGCCTGACGCGTGAAACAAAAGGTAGTTCATAGAAACGTATGGAGTAATGAGTCGGTTGTGGAGCGCCGCACGAGCGAACCGAGGATTGCCGAGAGCACCCGATGTTTGACGAATTGGCTGGCTGGCATGGGCGCGCGCGAGGCGACGGCAGCCATGAACGACATCTCGTTATTAGACTATCAGTATAGTTTCACTGTATGTGTGACGCGCTAATAATTGTTTATTTATATTACCGTAAATAATTGTTTTTAGTTTTTGTTTCGATTTTTTTCGAGAACTTTTATTCTATACTGTGTATGGTGTTAGTGAAAATGAGCATAAACATTGATTATATTAAAGAAAATAACAGAACTTTTCAAAATAAAGTGAACATAAAATTGGCCGGACCGCCACGGCCCTTTTTAAATTTAAAACAAGAGTGCAAATCGAAAAATAAAGCATTTACACGAAGTTTTAAAAGTGAAATGTATAATAGAAAGAAATGGTTGTGTGGATGTGAGCGTCTTAATGCATTCTTTTGTTTTCCTTGCATTATTTTTGGCGGAGAATCGATTTGGACAGAAACAGGAATCAAGGATTTGACGCATTTGAGTGAAAAAATAAAAAAACATGATTCTTCGCAAGTACACCTACAAAATGTAATGAGTTTGTCTGTGTTAGGCACGGTCGACATTCGTAATCAGCTAGATTCTGTGTATAGAAGCAATATCCAAAAGTATAACGAACAAGTTGATAAAAACAGGTATATTTTATCACGTCTTATCGATTGTGTCAAGTTTTGTGGTGCACCACCAGTTTGATAACCCACCAGCCGCCACTGGTTTCCATGGTTTCCCACAGACAAATGCCGGGATGCTATCGTCAAAAGGCCATTCCTTGCCACCCATCCTTTCCCGTCTCTAAAGACCACGTTGTTAGAGAGACGTTAAACAGTTAAAAAAAAAAATCGTCTGCCAAGGTGCAAAGTATCCCGGTTTCCGATAGATGGCGCGGCATGCATCATTTCACCAAGATTTTAAGAGAAATATTTCAGGTATTCCTGCCTGCTGTCTGTCTGCTATTATCGGTATATCAATGTGACAAGTATTTCGAAACCATGGAGTTATTCTCGGCGTGCAGTAACATTATTTCCGTTTGCCCAGCGACAAGCAGAGTCCATTATCTCTTGCGAAAGATCTGTACACACACTATCGACAGCAAGGTGCAAATATTTCAGCAGAGTAAAATATTTTCTTCGGTTCTGTGTCGTGATTTTGTGAAATATACTTGCATTTGATTAAGCGTGAACCATTGCTATTTGTTACTAAAAACAATAGAAGTCCACATTAGCGGATATTACCTACAGAACATTACTGTTCCCATGTCACCTTGATATTACAGAGCAAAGCACATACAATTAATCAGTCACATTACTATACAGTACAGCAATATTTCATATACGTTATTACCCTCAAACTTAGTGGCCAAGAATTATAGAATATTTCACACATCTCCAATGATACCTGAAATCATATTTATTTTTACATGTGAAGTTACAGTGAGTTTATTCCTTGGCAGCGTTTTCAGTCCCTGGCTTTACCCTCTAATGCCTGATCATAGTCCTCTATCCCCCCCCTTTTTCTATATAGTGCTCCTAATTAAAAATTCATTCATATACCGAAAACATACTCACTTTTGCACATCATATCGGATTCGTTATGAACCAATATAATAGCTAACAGCATTAATGATAGCTCACGAATTTTGGTTAGATATCCACATTTTAAAGGATGTATTAAATTAGGTGCAATGAAACAGAGCGAGAACCAACCCAATTTTTAAACTCGGAGGCATTGAAGGGGTTTACTGATGTATGTAAGTATAATCTCGATGAATCTAAATCAAAGTTGTTGATTTGAAAACCAGTTTCTTTCCCTACAGACATTTCTGATTTGATTACATGTTAATCTCTCGGCTGATATCAAACCAATCAACCAGTAATTTTTTCCAGCCTGTTTCTCAACCCTACTGACTCAGTCTTTGGACAAGAGCCCACTTGAAAATATTTGTGACATGATTAACAAAGCCTTTCCCACACCAAGGCTAGAAATATCAAAGTTTCCAGTTTGACCATGGCAAAACTCATGGAATGGAACGAGGGAAAAAAGAATTCATATAAGCATCAGTTCGGCACCTTATTTTTCTAACTTATCTTGGCTGCCATTGGTATACAAAATTTCATCACACTCGTAATTTTTTCGAGCAAGTTCAAACATATGTAATCTGTCTACCCAGACCAATCTATGTATCAATTCTGTTATGCTTTCGTAAGCAATCACAAATTGAGTGTCCTTAGCTGTACTTTGTCTAAAAATTCAATCAATCCCTTGTGACACATCAGTGATTGACACCTTTAACTGTATTTTACAGCACACCACTTATGTTCCAGGAACGAAATACCGTCTGTTAATCTTACTAATTTTACCCCTGTCGAATCGAAGTACGCCAGTCCTATGTGATAAAAATCGAGTCACGCTAAGGCAGTTCTAAGCACAGAACATGAAAATTAGTAAGATTAACAGACGGTATTTCGTTCCTGGAACATAAGTGGTGTGCTGTAAAATACAGTTAAAGGTGTCAATCACTGATGTGTCACAAGGGATTGATTGAATTTTTAGACAAAGTACAGCTAAGGACACTCAATTTGTGATTGCTTACGAAAGCATAACAGAATTGATACATAGATTGGTCTGGGTAGACAGATTACATATGTTTGAACTTGCTCGAAAAAATTACGAGTGTGATGAAATTTTGTATACCAATGGCAGCCAAGATAAGTTAGAGAAATAAGGTGCCGAACTGATGCTTATATGAATTCTTTTTTCCCTCGTTCCATTCCATGAGTTTTGCCATGGTCAAACTGGAAACTTTGATATTTCTAGCCTTGGTGTGGGAAAGGCTTTGTTAATCATGTCACAAATATTTTCAAGTGGGCTCTTGTCCAAAGACTGAGTCAGTAGGGTTGAGAAACAGGCTGGAAAAAATTACTGGTTGATTGGTTTGATATCAGCCGAGAGATTAACATGTAATCAATCAGAAATGTCTGTAGGGAAAGAAACTGGTTTTCAAATCAACAACTTTGATTTAGATTCATCGAGATTATACTTACATACATCAGTCCCTTCAATGCCTCCGAGTTTAAAAATTGGGTTGGTTCTCGCTCTGTTTCATTGCACCTAATTTAATACATCCTTTAAAATGTGGATATCTAACCAAAATTCGTGAGCTATCATTAATGCTGTTAGCTATTATATTGGTTCATAACGAATCCGATATGATGTGCAAAAGTGAGTATGTTTTCGGTATATGAATGAATTTTTAATTAGGAGCACTATATAGAAAAAGGGGGGGGATAGAGGACTATGATCAGGCATTAGAGGGTAAAGCCAGGGACTGAAAACGCTGTCAAGGAATAAACTCACTGTAACTTCACATGTAAAAAAAAAATTAAAAATATGATTTAGGTATCATTGGAGATGTGTGAAATATTCTATAATTCTTGGCCACTAAGTTTGAGGGAATAACGTATATGAAATATTGCTGTACTGTATAGTAATGTGACTGATTAATAGTATGTGCTTTGCTCTGTAATATCAAGGTGACATGGGAACAGTAATGTTCTGTAGGTAATATCCGCTAATGTGGACTTCTATTGTTTTTAGTAACAAATAGCAATGGTTCACGCTTAATCAAATGCAAGTATATTTCACAAAATCACGACACAGAACCGAAGAAAATATTTTACTCTGCTGAAATATTTGCACCTTGCTGTCGATAGTGTGTGTACAGATCTTTCGCAAGAGATAATGGACTCTGCTTGTCGCTGGGCAAACGGAAATAATGTTACTGCACGCCGAGAATAACTCCATGGTTTCGAAATACTTGTCACATTGATATACCGATAATAGCAGACAGACAGCAGGCAGGAATACCTGAAATATTTCTCTTAAAATCTTGGTGAAATGATGCATGCCGCGCCATCTATCGGAAACCGGGATACTTTGCACCTTGGCAGTCGATTTTTTTTTAACTGTTTAACGTCTCTCTAACAACGTGGTCTTTAGAGACGGGAAAGGATGGGTGGCAAGGAATGGCCTTTTGAAGATAGCATCCCGGCATTTGTCTGTGGGAAACCATGGAAACCCCAAATCTGGATGCCCGGGCAGGGGATTCGAACCGGTGTCCTCCCGAATGCAAGGCCTGAACGCTAAATAATTTCATGAAAACAGGTACACATAGAATTCTTCCTCGGTTTTATATCTTTCCAATTTGCTGAGTTCATGACGGTTTTTTCCATATCGAACGTTAACGTATTTTAAAGTAAAAATTTATGCTTTTCAATTTATTTTTTATTCAATTATAACAAGGCAAGCTGGCGCCATACTCTCTAGGTGTGGGAACTAAAATTTTGATTATCGTTTTGAAATTTACGAGTTGGAACGGCTTTTTCAATAATATCTCAAAACCCATACCCGTGACCGGACTCAAACCGGCGACCTTCGGCACTCTAGCCCCAACGCTACCGATGTCGGTTTACGTAATATTCATTAATGTAGACTTTTTTATTTTTTAGTAAAAAATCGCAATGGTTCACGCGTAAGTATTTTTCACGACACAGAACCGAAGAAAATTTTTTACTGTGTGTCGATAGTAGCCAAGATGTTTCGCAGCGCAAACAAGTGCTTGCTTAACGGAACCCCAGCCAGCACGGCACACATTTCGCAATACTAATGGAGAGCAAACAGAGCGTGTTCACGCAGGCCCGAAAACGGGGGTTCCGAAATATTTCACGCATATGAAGCATGCCAGGCCATCTAGCGGTGACTATAGCCTCTAGGTGCTGCCACCTGGTGACAGTGATGCAAGGCGAACGCGCGATGTCTCGGATGAGCAAGTTCACACCTGTCGCAACGGCTAATGGATAAGCAAACATAGATAACAGTCGAGTGGAAATTTGGAAACAGTGTACACATTTCGCAGAGCGCGCATTCCAGAACAGAAATAGCCATTGCCTCAGGGCTTGGGTGGGCGGTGTGGAATGTCTGCGCCCAAAGAAATTAAGCCCTTGGGAGATGCTGCTCCCTAGCAGCGGGTCGGGGAACTAACGGTCCAGCGCAAGCCCACCCGGTGCCGCCATCTGGGCGGCCGGCCAAAGAACTAACGATCCGCCATCTTTTGACGTCACGGAGGCAACGACCGTGCTGCCACCTGGCGGTGCGCTTGACTCCCTAAATTACACCTACTTCCCTTCATAACCGAAATCAATGAATGAGTTGTCATATTAAAGCTTGTGGTCTCCACCTTGGTTACATCACAGAATTCGACCCTGTCGAATGTCAAAATTTTTAAAATATTGTTTTTTGTGTTACAAGCCATTTATCTCCCTGGATACCTATTTAAAATCGTTTAATGCAGTATCATTTTAAAGATTAAAATCTCCGCTTTGGTCACATAATATATTATGACTGGAAGTTTTCGAAATTCGACCCTTAAAGGGCAAAAGTATTAATATTTCTGCAATGCGTTTTTTGTCACGAGACATTTATCGCCCTACATATCTAACCGATATAGATAAATGGGGTATCATATTAAAGAGTAAGGTCTCCGCCATGGTAACATTATATTTTAAGAAATTAATTTTTCATAATTCGACCCTTACAGGACAAAAATGTCAATATTTCTAAAATGCGTTTTTTGTGTCTCCAGCCTTTTATTTCCCTGGATATCTAACCGAAATCGAAAAATGAAGTAGGATTATGAAGAATAATGTCTCGGCTTTGGTGACATCATATATTAAGGAAGAATTTTTTTGGAATTCAACCCTTAAAAGGAAAAAGTATCATTGGTTCTACAACGCAAATTTGTGTCACGAGCCATTTATCTACCTTTATATCTAACCGATATGGATAAATGAGGTATCTTATTTAGGGGTTTTCGTAATTGGCGGCTATGTTTCGGTCAGTGTGAAAGCCAGAGTACCTCCGAGAGGTCGGGCCCTGGGACATCGCCCTAATCCCCGAATACTGGGTTAACGGCGCCGTTTTGGCGGCTGCAACGGCGTGGATACGCCATCGGCTCAAATTGTTTTTTCAAAGCTGGCTCTTGCGCAAAGTTTAGCTAAGGAAAATATCATATAGTAAATATTCTTTTCCTGTTTCAATCGTTGGCTTTATCAATTGTGCATTTCCTTAATTAAATTAGATTGCAAATAATATTTTCACCTCCCATCAATGATTTAATAATTATTTACTGCCATTTACTCTTGAAGGAATGGTTTAGATGTAGACTGTCACAATGTCCTTTATTTAAAATGTTAAATATTAAAAGTAATTTAACATAACTTCCAAGTCTGACTTATTCATTCATTTAATAAACAGAACTGATTATAGTACATTAATTAACACCAGTCTCATATCACTACAAGAACTGACACATTTAATTTATTTTGAATAGGTTCGATTAGTCTAGGAAACAATAAATGAAAAGAAATAAAGTTATGGTAACATTACAACTCGACTCCGCGGTGCAAATTTGTTATTCATGAAGGATAAAATGGTTCCCAAGGTTAAAGACCGTCTATTTATAATGTTTCTGTAAACTCCCCTTCGATGTCACATGTGTCAATATGAGTTCCAGGGATGAAAATTGACTAGTGGGCGGAGCGTCATGTGGCCTTCGGCGTGGAACGCCTGCTATATACTGTCGCCAAAAATGTAAAAAGAGAGAGAGAGAGAGCTATCCAGCCGGGCAGTGGAGCAGATTGGCTGGCTGGCGGTACAGATCCACAAAGCAGTCGGGGGTGGGGTGGAGGTTGAATAACGTAACATCTGGCGGCCTTTGACAAAGGGCTTGTAGAATGCGGGAAGTGAGTGGAACCTATCAACATTAGACCTTTTTCCACCTGCATCGGGACATCCTCGAAGCCTACCTGGGCGCACTTTGACCCTCGGTCAATGATTAACGCCAACAGCCGATGAAGCATAGTAACCAAATCATTGCTTAGTACATGTGCAATGTTCACAGCACTGTACCAATAAGTGAGCAAATGATTGCTATTTTCAGGTATTCTTGTAAAAACTCATGTCATGTTCGCCATCATTCGAAATTAGATGTGTTCACAAACAATAATAAATGATAAAACTGCGGTATTGTCTTTAAATAATTAATAAAGTTAATAATATGATTATTTTACTTTCCATTTAAATAGATAGATAGATATGTTCACTTTGATCCCATGTGAGAATAATCTCGGGGATGTGGAACAGTACATACACTTATTACTATATTACTATATAATTGATAATATATAATTAATTTATATTGACAACAAGTTAGTTACGACCCATTAGTATAACCAATATTTCCTGTAATCTATAAATACAATCCCGATTTAATTAATACTTATTATGTGGAACAGTGTATACACTTGTTACCAGCATCTAACAACCAGTTATTTTCTTACCAACCAATTACCACAACTCATAAGCAGTCAATTACTTAAAAACCTGTTAGTATCATAATTATTCACAGCAGTTTTTGAGTGCATGCTATCCCATGTTAGTTACTATATATGAGTGAAATTTTGTAAACAGTGTAATTAGTTCATTTGTCAAAAGTTTCAACAGAAAGAAAAACCATATATCATTTTAGTAATTTTTGACAACTTTGTCACCTTCCCCTTCCATACACCATATATACTATTTTATCAGTCATTCTTAGTTACCAAATTCCAAGAAGAAAATTCTTTCACAGAGTAAAATGGATTCTGAAGCAGAAACTCTTTCAGTTTGGACTTAAAGTAGTTGGATTTTTGTAGAAAACATTTAATTTCTGTTGGTAAGACATTGAATAAGGAAGCTCCAGTAAATGGTAACCCTTTCTGTACAATTGACTGTGATTTGTAATCCTTGTGAATATTATATTTATTCCTAGTATTACGGCTATGCATGTCAGCATTAAGATTGAAGTGTTCAGGATTTTTCACTACAAATGATAGTACGGAGTATACATACTGTGCTGGCATTGTTAGTACACCCAGGTTTTTAAATAGAATTCTGCACGACCTCTGTGGGCTTGCTCCACAAATAGTTCTTATAGCACGTTTTTGCAATTTAAATACCCTCTGTGCTTGTGACGAGTTTCCCTAGAATGAGATGCCATAAGTGAGCAGGGAATGAAAATATGCAAAATATACTAACTTTCTGGTTTCTATATTAGCTATTCTAGATATTACCCTAAGTGACAATGTTGCAGAATTCAGTTTTTTAAGAAGTTTTTGAATATGCTGTTTTCAGTTCAATTTGTTATCTATACAATTTTGTGAAATTATTTTCATTGATTGCTTTACATTCAATCATGTCACAATATACTGTAATTCTATAAATCTGTAATAACCGGGAAAGCTCGTTGGCACCACATGTAGGAGTAGCCATTTATTTCTCCTTGATTAGGCCGGTAATTGAGTATGCTTGCCCCGTGTGGGAGTACGCTGTTAATTGCGACCTGAGAAAGTTGCAGGTGTTGCAAAACAGAACACTGAAGCGGGCACTACATCTGCCCGACCGTTTCCCCACTGTCGCAGTCCACGAGGCGTCGGGAACAGCGAAGCTCATTGACAGATTCCGGCAACATGCCGATAAATTCTGCAGTGCACCACACCGCTCTGTCAATCCACTAGTCAGTTGTCTCGGCGAATATGAAACTGCCGGCGACAAACATAGCAGGCCATTGGTTCTGACGGAGCACTAAGGAACAACTAATAATACGCCATCAAGACGACCAACCAGAAGTGACGAGAGAAGACTGAGGGAGGAAATGTCTCAGAACAACAACCCCAAACCGACCATCTTTAATGCTGAGTCTGGTGAAGATGTAAAAATGAGTTTTGTGACACCCCTGGCTAGAACACAGCATCTCTGTGTGCAACAGGCATCATGGGCACCTCTACACTCTAAAGGAAGAAGACTGGGGATAGAAAAAAGGCATATTTTTAGCGTAACAGATAATACAAAAAATACCTACGAGAAAAACAAAATATTACGATTTTACTATCTTGGCCTCAAGCTATATAACAAACCCGGAAAAAAAGAGAGAAGAATCTACATGTTAACCCACGACATAAGCGGCTAATGTGCTTCGTTTCGTTGTGATCCGTTCAATAGTTTTTGCGTGATGCTTGGACACACAGGCCTGGTCGTCCTGGGGGACAGTTACGCAGCATGCTTTATTTATTTCGCATACAATTCGTGTATGATCTGTTATTAGTTATCTGGTACATCTTCGCACCATTTCATTAAAATGTGTAGAAAATACTAGGACATAAAGATAAGTTTTGGAATTTCTTTCTGTCTGTGCACCCATCACGCAAAAACGAAACATTAGGTAGCGATAGCTCATGTCATTTATTAACATATAGGACAATTTTTATCCCCCACAAGTAACACAGTTTAGGCGAGAATCGGAAATTTTTGGCGCTTTGTCTGTCCGTGCATTGTTTAAGCAGAAACTAAAGTTACGATTTCAACAATAGTATACTTTGTGATAACTTGTGTCATCAGCTAACATAAAAGATATATTCTATCCCGTCAAGCTATGAGGCTTTTGATGACACTGATGGCAAAATCAAGTTTGCCTCTCTGTGCACGCATCATGCAAAAGTTAAAGAACGGATTTCAACATAAACCGTAATAGCTTGCGTGTTGGCTTAAAATATAGGTAACATTTGTCGGACAAATTACTCAATTCCTGCTTACACAGTGACCAAAAACCGTAAATTTCGGAATTTTTGTTTGCATAAGTAAAAACTAAGTTACTGATAATACCAAAACTTACATACAATGGTTATTATGGTAGATTTCATATATCTCCAAGAAATCACTGTTTAGGTTTTAATGAAACTTGGCACAATGATACATTGTATACCATGCTTACTAATAAGTTCGCACATTATTTATCATAAAATCTATACTATCAACGAAAACAATAACGGTTGTTTTTACTTTTCTGTAGGTACGTATATTTACAGATATAGTTAACTTAGCTGTTAACAGAGGCCAACACTGACTTTTCGTACAAAGCGAGGATGCGTTTACATAACTCAAACTGCAGTTACAATTAGAGATTTTATAAAGTAGTCATTATCACACTAAATATAACCACATGTAATAATGACTCTATCGATAGCAGTGACCGAGCGTAGTGGTGTAACAGCTAGCGTTCTGGCATCGCATTCGGGAGGACGGCGGTTTGAATCCCCGTCCGGGCATTCAGATTTGGGTTTTCCATGGTTTCCCAAATCACTCTAGGCGAATGCCGGGATGCTTCCTTCAAAAGGCCATGGCCGAATTCCTTACCAGTCCTTTCCCCCCATCCTTTCCCGTCTCTAAAGACCTCGCTGTCAGAGAGACGTTAAGCAGATAAAAAAAAAAGATAGCAGGGAGACGGATGAAGTACTGAAGTCTTTCAAGAACAGATAACCAGGATCCGATTCACTGATTAATGATCTGTTCGTCCAAGCATCACATGCTTTCATACATCAATTTTTTTAAACACTTGTTGGAAATACGAAACATTAATAGCTAATCTAATTTATACAGATTGACAAATTATGAAAAGGCATTTGATATAAAATATTCCAAAAATCTTTGGCAAATTATGTTTGACAGAGGAATATCAAAACCTTTGTTGAAAGTTACAGGTACACAGACTATTTCCTGAAACAGAAATTAAAATAAATATATTGAAAGGAGCAAGCGAAGTATCATTTCAAACAGTACGAAGGGTCAGGAAGACGGCGACTGTCACTTGCTCTTGACGGAGTGGTGGATGATGTCACTGATTAATCTGTATTATAAGCGGATTCTACCTCAATACCGTATTCTATTCGCAGATAAGGAAAATTTATTGGATCAGTGAAGCAATTATTTTAAATTACTCCACAAAAAATATAGAGCTATAAAAGGATTTTGAAAATCTAATTTTTCCATACAGTAAGAAAACTAATTCCATCTCGAAAGGATGCATAAATGAAGCAGTTCATAGAAAAATCATTAAAAAAGAAGAAGAGATGGGACACTGAGTAATTTCTGACACTGATAAAGTTGCTTGTTTTGTTAACAGAGAAAGGAAAAACTGTACTGTCAGCAAGATTAGTTTACGTCAAGCATGTACTGAGATCAAAGGAGGCGATGGCTATGTTGAGATAAAAATATTAACTCAGGAGAAGAAGGAAACCATTCTAGAGGCGAATAGCATAGCAAAAAAAAAAAAAAAAGTAATTAATATTAAAAAAAATTTAAAAGAAGTTAAGCTTTATATTAAACATTTCCTATATGACAATATACAGTGATGTTATTTGGATTTCCAAAGAAAAGTAAAATAAATTATTGAACACACAATAAGCAAGAAATTTCTTACTTTTTTTTACCTTTTTACCTCATATTGAACATCAACTGGTAATACAAACAGTGTTTTGTCAAAACAAAAAAAATATTTTTGGTGAAGTCATAACGTCCATATATATTAAGCCAATCGTGGGCTGAGGAAAGTGTACTCAATGCTGTTGGTTGATTCATTTCACGGAAGATGTAAACTGAAACTAATACTTTTTGAAGTCGTAATATTAGCAATCGCGAGTAATAAATAACTCCATGTTTTCTATGGCGAGTCATAGATACCAGAGAAAGACGAAGCGTTTAGCTTGAGCTTTAGTCTTGTCTGTTATTTAAAAGTTCTACAGTAGAGGCAAACCCTTTGGGAGGATTTGCGAGCTCTTGTTTGCAGAGTGACGAAGAGAGGACTCGGGCCAGCGGCCGGTAGTAACGATCCGACATCTGAAACCACCGCATCCACCCTCCCCCAAGCGGACAGTGTCCCACCAGAGCAGAAGAGGTCCCGCGGGGGACATCACGTAAATACTCCTTACACTCCTCGATCGGTGACTTTTTTGGAGGAGTTACTATTTTGATTTTTCAGCTTAAAATCAAGTTACTTTAAATGTTACAGGTTTTACAGAGGCAGAGCAAAATATTGAAGGCTAATTTTCTAACTTGGCTCTATTGTTAGTGTGGCTGACTACGAACTAGAAGTCAGCAGCACATGCCTCAATGTTTCTGGCGACTTTCCTCTAAGCTCGACATTCGGAACGGACTCCTTGGCTCTACTACCTAGCTGTGAAATGAATACCTGGCGGTTCCACCTCATGAGGGAAAGAGTCCAAAGCTGCGTCCTGTCCCCTCTCTTAGCGCTGAGGACGTGCGCCTCATTGGGGCGATGACAGACAAACTTTAGTTAATTTTCTGAATTCTTCACACTATACTATTCTCAGATTAACTTCCAAGATTATGTCTCAACCTTTTTCATAACTGTCACACCAGTATCCCCTTTACACCATGACTTACATCACTGTTTTATCTGTACATTCATTTAGGATTTAACTTAATTATCACATTAAATTCTTTGCTAGGATGGCAACAGAAGAGATTTCTTTGGGAAATATTATGAAGAAACTGGAGAATTTGAGAAATTTCCTCATTCAAGTGTCACACAAGTTTCTGTACCCAGTAGGCGATATTAGATAATCCTTCGCAAGTATTACGGCGAATCGCTTCAAAAATATTACGTGTTGTTGCAACTGCATTTTCCACAGTCGCTTCATCATGCCTCCCGCACTATTGCCGATTGTACACGTTCTCCAGGTGTAACAAAAGTAGCCCTTCGTAAAAAGAAAGGTGAGATTAAAAGATTACAGTTCACAGAGAAGCAGTACAGTGGCGTTTCTACTGACTACTGAGACAGACAGGTAGTCTAGTCTGTCTCTGTAGTTGCGAGGTAGATGATACCATTACATTAAACTGGTTTAACTCCATCAACATAACCAGCGAACTTCGACAATAGCCGAAAGTAAAATATCGTAATTCGTTTCTCGATGGATACTCGGTTACTGGTTACTCGGTTACTGAAAAATTATTTTATTCATATAATTGGTATTTGGTACAAGCAATTTCAAAGTGTCGTTTGAGATGAAAATTAAATGCATGCAATATTCTAATAAATGATAGTTCTCTGTAAACAGAATGTCATCAAAAGCTTAGTGAAACCTTTCACTAATGCAGTCAGAATTATAATTTCACACACAAATTCACCTTCGCTTTGATTAACTAAGCTTTAATTACTTGATGGTGTTATGCTTTTCAGCTTCAAATTGCTTGTGGAATCA
Source organism: Vandiemenella viatica (assembly GCA_031002005.1). Classification (NCBI taxonomy): domain Eukaryota; kingdom Metazoa; phylum Arthropoda; class Insecta; order Orthoptera; family Morabidae; genus Vandiemenella; species Vandiemenella viatica. The sequence goes on from JARYHS010008449.1 coordinate 19,043, forward strand.
CTGTGTAATACGGAGCTTGTCGACGGTTAAATTGACGGTAATTCCTTTACCATTAATTTGCCTCAATAGTCTTAAAAGTTTACATTAATTAATTATCAACATAATTATTCTAGTAATATTTAATAATACATTAAATATTTCTGACACCGCTTATGTAAATTATATATAAATCCAGAGATAACAGAGGTTAACTGAAATCGCGGTTAATCACGTGTGTTGCAACATATATGAAAGTAAAGAGGGAGGGGGGAGGGGGAGAAATCGGCAGACCGGGGCGCTTTACCAGGGTGGCACCTTCAGGCGAACGGAAAAAATATGTTTGAAGGGGCGAGAAATTAGTATAGCGGTGACTTCTCTTTTTGATTTTTAGCTCAACCACCCGAACGGCAATCTGAAGATTTTGACCAGGATCGGAAAATTTGGAGATCGGTCATTGGAACTCGTGGCCCAACTGATATCATAAATTAATTGAAACTACCCGTTAAGGCTACGAGAAGTGTCATAATGACAAAGATACTGGCAGACCATAAAATTCTCAACCAGCCAGAGACATCCGCCAAGAAAGAATCACAATTTTTATACAATCGAATTTTCTGGTAGTATGAAGAACGGCTGAAGCATGAAAAAGACAATGCCTCATTGTAGTGTAGCGTATTAAAGAAGTTAAACTGAAATAACTCGGGAAGTATTCCTGTAAATAAAAAAAACTTGTAAATAGTCTGTAGTACTAATATAATCACTATAGGGCAGCGCTTCTCAGCATGTAGTCCGCTAAAATGCTTCAGGTGGCCCGCAGGCAGAATATTAAAAATTAGATAACATACTCGTACTATATAAGTCTAAAAGCAAGTTTAAGCTATGTACCGAGCGTGGTGGTGTAACGGCTAGCGTTTTGGCCTCGCATTCGGGAGGACGGCGGTTCGAATCCCCGTCCGGTCATCCAGATTTGGGTTTTCCATGGTTTCCCCAAATCACTCCAGGTGAATGCTGGGATGCTTCCTTCAAAAGGCCATGGCCGAATTCCTTCCCATTCCTTGCCTCCCATCCTTTCCCGTCTCTAAAGACCTAGTTGTTATAGAAGACGTTCAGCAGTTAAAAAAAAAATAAGCTATGCTTCTGGAATGAATCCTTAACCTAATGTAAGGGAGAAAGATGGAGACTTACGCGCGAAGCTGTATGCACAACTATTTAAAAGGCATGAATATACTCCCACGCAAAAATCCGGTTTCCAGCAAATGAAGATAGGACAGAATTTTTTCCAGAATAGTCTGTTCACTATATACGTATCCCGTTTAAGGATTACGTTAATGACTGTTTTCTGTGGGTCTTATAGTAGGTGTGAGGGACTACGGAACGTGGTAAGGTTGGTATCGGTAAGATTAACATCAACTATAACCAAAGTTGTCAGATTTTATTTCTTTAATTTTATTTTGTGCATGTAGGTCAGTGGTATAGTGTAACATCTAGCCTACAGTAACTTTTTATTCATTTGGTTATAAAATATCCCAATAGTCTAGTCAATATGTAGTTAACTTTAAATTGGTTTACTTCCAGTTTTGTAACTGTGTTTCCGTAGGAATTCGGAACTGGATTTCAGATAATGGTACAATACGATACGTCACCATAGTTTCCAGAAATCACTTAGGTGAATTTCGGGATGATTCCTTCAAGAAGGCCGTGGCCGAATTCTCTCCCGTTCTTGCCCTCGTCCTTTTCCTTCTTTAATGACAGCGACGTCACTAGGCGTAAAGCAAGGGAAGAAAAGTTTATTTAATAAGCAAATTGCATTATTGGAATTGAGTGTAATTGATACAGTTGTTCCATTTGCATATAATTCACGATAATCTGTACTAGCATCTATTTCGCCATATCACTCCGGACGAATGCCGGGATGGTTCCTTTAAAAGACCATGACCGACTTCCTTCCCATTCCTTGTCTCCAGTCCTTTTTCGCCTCTAATGACCCCGAAAGTCTCGTAAAACAATAAGCAAGATAAAAAACTATATCTAGCACTTCTTTTATCGTTTGCTTTCCTGGGTGGTATTTCTAAATCTGCGCGTCTACTTAAGAAATCTAAGATTATTATTCTACCTTCCACTTACCGTATCTACGTAGCGGCACAGCTACCACACGTGTCGTATTTCATCCTAATCTTGTTCACTTAGATCACACGTTCCCTGCCAAACAACCACTATGTTTTGTTGCCGCAGCATCTTCAACATTGCCGATGAGTGTCGTATATATAGTTACTGTGCTTTTATTACTGTAATGGATATTTTTACTTATTTTGCTTTCCGAGATTTATATGCTGCAGATGAAATCAATAAACTACATGATAGTGAATTTTTTGGATACGGTTCTAGTTTACTTACGTTGTGAAACAAAAAGTGTCTAAACTTCATGGAAATATTTTACGTTTTGTGTCATAAAATTCAGATTATTTCTCCATTGGCGTAAATATAGCAGCAGATATATAATTTACAGAATTAATTTTACACACAGTAGACATTACTTACCATTACTTTTTATGTTGTATTTTATTGGATTCAATCTAGCAAACTTGTAATTCTAAACCGACGTTTAAAGGGTTACTTGGATCGAAATGGAAAAAGATCTTTGAGGAATAAAATCGGAAACTTAAACTATCCACCGACTATTGTTTAAAGACATGGATCTCTGACAATTCACCAATAGATCAGCAGCCTTCACATTCCAGACGACAACGCCCACTACGATTAATTCTCCTATACACAGGGGTTCGGTTATCTTAGGTATGCAGAATAAGAACATGGATTCAGTGATTCAAACTTAACACTTGAAACATTACAACAAACAGAGCCAAAACGTTTACAGTTTGCAATAAGTATTGATACTTGATTCTAAACGTTATAAGTTACTTACTTAGTTGGCTAGATTATCAGCAGCGTTGCTTTAGGTATTTAAGCATTTCAAATATTCATTTGTTTTAATTTACCGAATTATATAACAGTTTTACTTTTAGAGAAGTTCCAATAGTCGTATTTTATGGTTTTATATTTACTATAAACGAAATGATTCAGAATACTTGGTGCTACTGTTCGGGTCATTGATCTGATAGCGAATAAAAATGTTGAGTTTTTCCATTTTGATTAAAATATTTATTGGAATAAACCCTTGCATTTAATCCTATTATTTGCAAGTCGAGCAGTAAACTTAATTATTTTTTGTATCATTAATGAAAGATAATAATAAATACCAGATATGATGACTAAGCCATATATTCAAAAGCACTGAACGAAAAATGTAGTTTGGAAAGTTTGTTGGATAATACGTTGACACAAAAGAGCGGACGCGTATTTTCAACCATTGCTCACAATCAATTTCGCCAGATCCAGGGACGAATTACACGCAGACAAGTAAAATCCTCACAGAGCATAATTACTACATTGCGATAAAGTTTACCGATGCCTTGATTGCGTTATTGTAAGGACTTTCAAGAAAATTATCTTCGAAAAGTATTGGAAAACTTATTGACTCTCTAATAATCAATTCAGTTGCCTCTATCACACAAATATATGATTTGCGATACTCCATAGTCGTCTGACTTCTTTCGCTCTTAGCCGATAGGCAGAAAGTAAGTGAAAGACAAGAATATGGTTGATCCTATTTTACAAAAATACCAAACAAGGATTTATAGGTTGAGACAGAATGTTGGATTTCAGATTCAGAGAAAAGAATTCTTGGTATTCTTCATACATAAACAGGAATTTAATTCGTGATAAGAAGGAAGTGTTAGACCATGGCTGATCATAAATTTTTTTAGCTGAATGTTTGAATCCGAAATTTGTCATGTCGTAAATGAATTATGTTCAAGAGGAATAAGCCGTACTCAGAAAACTGGCATCAAAATGGCAAGAAATAAACTGCACCGAAAGTTACATACTGCCTTTGGAGAAATAAAAAAATAAAAAATAAGCAATATATAGATACACTTTAACAGCTTAAACAAGATAACTTTGTGTCGGAAGCTACGTTTTGATGGTTACGAAATCAATTACGAAAGCAATTGGAATAGAAAAATGTTGGCTAGATATTTTTTACGTAAAGACGAAACAGGAATTACTACAGATGGATAAACTGTTGAATGTCTATAATGGCATGATTTCTCGATGAGTATATTGCATAGTGGTAACCAGTTATTAACGACTCCAAACATTTGACACATAACGGAAAGTTGAGACAGTACGAATTATAAAGAGCGAATAAATTAAAACAAATAATGTCACATAGAATTTTGAAAAAATTATCACTCTTTGCAGCGTTGCATCATGCGGCAATGAGATCGTTCTGAACGGTTCCTATTATACTCCAAAATAAGGGAGGCCCAATTTTCCCCTAATTAAAGAAACTAGCAAAGGTTCGTGTTTGCAGCCCCAACGCGGTTTCATACCATGAATTTCTCGTTACTAATATTCATCACGGAAAAGCAAAAACGACTTTGATAGCCTGAAGTTCTTTTTTAAAGTTCAAAAATAAAATTGTATTATGTACAGTATTTTTTAAACTCTGTTTAAAAAAAAGGACGCACAGGCATCATATGGTTTGATTATAGAGCGTATGGTTCTTGGACGGTCGTAAGCCGGTTATATTTTCATTTAGTTTTCAACAATAGAAAAAGTTAGATAATAGGTATTGTGTTCCTTGACTGTGTTAAGGACACCTGAACGTCTCCCACCCCACGTCCTCGCATCACCTGTTTACAGCGGAAAGCAGGATATATTTTCCCCAGCGGGGCACAAAGTTGGCGCCTCTGACGAGGTTACAAATTGAATTCTTCCTTCTCGCCAGATGGCGCATCCTCTCTTCGCTTTCTAGTTTCTCTGCCTTTGTTTCTGCTTGCAAGGCAACGAGTTTGGCAGCAGTATCGAGTTCTCTTCCTCTGTTCCCTCCATTTTATTTTACTGATCCTGTATCTTTTTCGAAAGAAAGTTCACAGCTTGAGAAACCGAAAAGAACGGAGCATCAACAGCTAAACAGAAAGTATTTAATTTACTGCTAAATCGAGGGGAAACGTTTAAAAGTTTTCAAATCTCCATCCCGCTCAGTCTTGCGTCGCTGCTAAATCCGATTCAGCAGCCGGAAATATTGGTCGTTCATCACCAAGTATCTTATCACTGGACGTTTTATACCAATTTTTAACGTTAGTCTTGAATCTAGTGTTGCAGAATTTCAATCTCCAGTCTGTATTGACACCTCTGTACTGTCCCTCTGCTACAGTATTCCTCTTTACAGAACTTTCTACGCCCAAAAGAGTTGTGCAACTATCTAATCACCGGGTCGTTCCTGAGATGATACATGAAACTAATTTGAACATTTTCATCAAACTGGAACCATCCCGTCTTTTTCTGGAGTGATTTTGGGAAACCATGGAAAACCGAAATCTCGACGGAGATTCGAGCCCGCGAGGGCAGAGCGTTACCTCTTACCCGCCACGCTCGGGCCTGCTATTCTGGAGGAAGCGGGTTCAAATTCCCATCCGGCAATCCAGATTTTGTTTTTCTATGGTTTCCGGAAAGCATTCCAGGCAGATGCTAAGATAGTTCCTTCAAATTGCTATGACCGAATTTCTACGCATTCCTTGCTCCCCATCGTTCTTGGCTATAATGATCCCATAAGGCCCGAGGCAAAAAAAAGGGAATATTTTTGCTCATCGAACAGCACGCGTGTATCTAAATTCTTATGCTCAGAGGGTTAGAGATTTGTGTGGCCTAAACTAATTATGTTTGCCTTGAACATGTTCGAAAGTATGTAAAAACGTGACCGATTGATTGCAAACCACTAAACATTTTATAACACTATAATTAGAAAATGAGGCGTAACGGAGCCATAGTGTAATTTTATTGTTATTATGGAAAAGACACTCATAAACCTCTAATACAGGAATGAATGGCGATTATTTTATGGTTTTACCATAAATAAATTTACAGTATGTCATAAGAAATTTGTTTGTAAAACGAATTGTACGAGTATCTATAGTCGAGGACGAGAACTATTCAGCTTAACCTTGTGCTAAACTATCTTTCCATTCCAATTGGTATAATTAGCAAGCCAAAAAGAAATCATTAAGTGTGGCGATGTCTTCTAATAAATGATTACTAATTTTTCTCCACGCACTCCTAATTTTAATATTCACTGAATAAAACGAATATAGATGTGAACCTCCTCCCCTGACAGACGCTACACGGAGGCGACTAGTGTGTATTCAGGAAGAGGTTAGAAGAAATAGCGTGGAAGCTGAGGAGTGACAGCATCACCACACTGGAAAAGGTGACATGAACGTCCAAACAAGGCTGTCACAATCTCGTCTCACAGGCAGCTCGCAAAAAGAATCATCATTTCAGCTCAGGAAAACTCTAAGTTAAATTGTATAATGAACAGATACTTTGTTAATTACATTTTTCTTACTTTATCATCGTACAATTCTTAAATTCACACTAAAACAATTAAAAGAGGAGAAAGAAGAAACTACAAGTTGGACTGTTTATACTGATCGATTGAAGCTCCTGTAACAAAGAAGCTAAGGAATGACCAAAAATATTAGTAAAAAATAAGACGCGAGAACGAGCAGCTCAATTATCTGTATTTATCCAGCGTTCAGATACTTAAAAAACTTCAGTGATTGATATAGTTTATCAATAACTTCGGTTGCTCATGCCATAATCCTCTGATTTCAACTCATAAGTTACAGTGTTCTGTAATTTTTCTTGGTTCATTTCCCTCAATTCAGTAATAACTCTGAATTTCAGGCTTGCGTTCGAAGAATTGTTTTTTTACCTGCTATTTTGTGAAGCGTGTCAACGACAACACTGTTAATATCCGTAGACACTTCCGTTCTATTTCAGTTGCCATAATGGTTCCATAGGAAACGTAAACTGTGATTCTTTACGGTCCACATCTAATAGTTTTCTGCAGATGAGCCATCCAAGTACCCGAACACACAAGGAGTTCTATTTTCGTTTTCAGGCGAACGAATTCAACCGGGCAGTGTAGTTGAGTGCACAACACGCCCGGGCACGAGTCCAGGCCACACTCACCCACCGTCCTCACTGAGGGTTTTACGCGGTTTCTCTCAGTCGTCAAGGCGAATTTGGGGACGTTCCTTAATCTCCGCTTCATAAACTACATATTTCACAAACAAAAAATACACTTTGCACACACAGAACATAATTACACATTTCGCAGACACGTGGCAACACTTCATTCCCATCATTAGTACGTAGTACGACCCAGCAGTAGATATAAACTGCTTTGGTTGGCAAGGGCGTGTGGCCGTAAAACAGAAGAACCAAATTTTACCTTGCCATTGTCGAATAACTCATCAGAAGCAGATAACTCATTTTGTTGAGAAAAAGGAGAAACTCAGTAGGGCTATTCCTATTTTACCAACAATAATTATCTTTCTTTCTTGCGGAACTAATCATAAATTAATATTTTAGCTTTAACATATCATTATTTCCCATGAAATCGCGATAATGATTTTCGAAATCACTTATGTTAATGATGCAGATTACGGCTGACACATGGGGTAGCTACCAAGACAACTCATTTAATCGAAAAAAAGTAATACTGATTATGTTTCAATGCATTAAATGGTCTCCATTACTAAAAGAAAACTGAAATTGACGCTAAGACATTTTAATTTAATTTGATTTAATTGTGATGGAACGGCATGCTCCGGTGGCAATTTCCCTACACATCAATTTTTCTCATTTCCTGTACCGACCTACTTTCGGCCTCCTCCAATTTCAACTTTAAATTCTTTCAACTTTTTTGGTGAATTATTCATCATTTCTCTTGGTAACTTTTTACAATGCCTGATCCCATTACCTACGAAAGAAAATCTTCCCACATCTTGTGCGTGAAATCAAGTGCTAGTTTGTGTTCGTTGTCATTTTTCCCTTCCATGCATTAATACTAATTTTTACACCAATATCTTTCCACGCCTCATCACCAATATAAGCCTTGTACACCCACATGACTCTCTTCACATTTGTGCATTTAGTTACAACGTTTCGAAAATTACAAAAAGTCGGTTGGTGTTTGTTTCTTAAGTATTTTCCACTTATCTGGTTTCTTTGCTGGTATGGAAACTTCAGCAAAGGATTGAAAAAGAATCGAAGTTCATTAGCATAAAGAACCTCTTCCTTTCTTATTGGGTGATAAGAAAGAATATATAATCTCTCGCCAACTGAAACCCTATTAAGAAAGATTGGAAAGCAGGTTTTTTGCTATAAGCTGATAAACGACTGGGTAAGCGCTGGGGTCAATCAATTCAGCGCTGTAATGGAGACTGCGTTGGTCTTGGGAGCAAGAGAAAACGTGATTCTCCGCTCGCACTCTCCAGAATTATTGCTCTCACCTCCATCTTACAAGCAGTGGTGGTAAACTGACTGTATGCTCAATTTATCTACTGCCCAGTTCGTCTAATGTTCACAATGAATTGGCGTATATCCTGCAGCAATTTACTTGGTCATTTCTTCTTCTGTGGTATTTAATGCCTTTTTGGTTTCGCCGACCAATTTATGATTCCAAAAAAAGAAACAACCAGATTTCTGAAGTAAGTTACAACAATGTTTATCTGCACCTTCACAATGAATATTGTTACCATATAGTATTTTGTATGATTTAGTGTTCAACCAGAACATTGCGACCACCTACCTAACAGCCGATATGTCCGCCTTTGGCACGGATAACAGTGGCGATATGGCAATGCGGCATTGATAGACCGAGCGTGGTGGTGTAACGGATAGCGTTCTGGCCTCGCATTCGGGAGGACGGCGGTTCGAATCCCCGTCCGGGCATCCAGATTTGGGTTTTCCATGGTTTCCCCAAATCACTCCAGGTGAATGCCGGGATGCTTCCTTCAAAAGGCCATGGCCGAATTCCTTCCCATTCCTTGCCCCCATCCTTTCCCGTCTCTAAAGACCACGTTGTTAAAAAGGGACGTTAAACTGTTACAAAAAAAAAAAAAAAAAAAAAAAAAAAAGGCATTGATAGGTCGCTGGAGGAAGTTGGTACCACATTTGCACACACAAGTCACCTAATTCCCGTAAATTACGGGGAGGGGGACGATGAGCTCTGATGCCACGTTAAATCACATCCCATATTTGTTCGATCGGGTTCAGATCTGACGAGTTGGGGGGCCAGCACATCAACTGCAACTAACCACTGTGTTCCTCGAACCACTCCATCACACTCCTGGTCTTGTGACATGGCCACTGCTGTTAGGAAACGTAGTCGTCATGAAGGAGTGTACGTGGTCTGCAACCAGTGAACGATACTTATTGGTCATCATAGTGCCTTGCACGAACTCCATTGGACCCATGGATGCCCATGTGAATGTTCCCGGAGCATAACTGAGCCGCCGCCATCTTGTCTCCATGCCGCAATACGGGTGTAAAGAAGCTGTTCCCCTGGAAAACGACAAATTCGCACCCTCCCATCGGCATGATGAAGAAGTTATCGGGATTCATTAGACCATGCAACGCTCTGCCTCTGCGCCAACGTCCAGTGACGATGGTCACGTGCCCATTTCAGTCGTTGTTGGCGATGTCGTGGTGTTAACATTGACAAATACATGGGTCGTCGGCTGCGGAGACCCATCGTTAGGAGTTTTCGGTGCACTGTGCGTTCAGACACACTTGTACTCTGCTCAGCATTAAAGTCTGATGTTAGTTCCGCCACAGTTTGCCGCCTGTCCTGTTTTACCAGTTTGCTCAGCCTGCGACGTCCGACATCTGTAATGAGGCGTGACCGCCCAAACCCTCGACATTTGGACGTGGTTTCACCTTAGTTTTGCCAATTGTTGAAGACAATCACCACTGCACTCCTCGAACACCCGACAAGTCGAGCAGTATCCGAAATGCTAGTGCCGAGCCTCAGGGCCATCACAATGTGCCCTCGGTCAAACTCAGATATATCGCGCGCTTTCCTCATTCTAAACACGGATAGCACGCTCACTGATACTACATGCACCGTGCGTGAGTCTGACTAGCAGTCATTCCTCGTCAGGTTACACTGCTATCGCCTGGACGGGTTTATATCGATAGTAGGTAGGTAGTAATTATGTTCTGGAAGATCAGAGCACATGGAGAAAAGGAATTTGGTCCATTAATTTGGTGGAAGAACTCAATCAACCTACCATTAACTGACATCATTACATCAAAGTAACTTACATCCATTCGTTCGTGTTCTGTTTCTTCAAAGCACTGCAATAGAGTAATCAGATGAAAGGAACTATCCGAATAACGACATTTTAAAGCAAAGGGAAAACAGTTACACCCTGAAAAAATATATGAATAAAATAAAATATGCGAGTAACATACAAGATGTCGACGAAAGTAAATATTGCATTCATGGCGACTGGAACTTGAAATACTTGCATGTTCGCCACTAGTTCCCGTACTTGATACCTGCAGCAGAATCCAGCGGCGAGAGTTGGTTTGTAGACAAAGAAATTAGGCTGAAAAAAATTGGGCCTAATACAGGGGTTGCACAAAATAATATGAACACCTGACATTTAAATAACATTGATTCATTAATATGGTTTTGGGCCACCTTTTGCTTGTAGATCAGCTGCAATTCTTCGCGGAATAGATTCGTAGAGTGTCTGAATAGTTTCCAACGGTATGTTGTTCAATGCCATCCGTAATCTTGTTTCTTTCAAAATCTCCTCTCGTTTGTTTTAGCCAAACGGCGTTTTTCAACTTAGAAATAAAATCGAACATTATCTTGGTCAACCTTTATTTGCCCATTCTGCATAAGTGTTCATAAAATTTTAATCTTTCTTTTCTATCTGTAATTATAATTATGTTCATAAAAAAATCTTCATTTTTCCAAATTGTCCAAAATTTATGTGTTGTAATGTGACCATTAATGTTCATGAGTCTTTTTCTTTCTTCCTTATGTGTGATTTCGATAGAGGAGTATCTATTTAAGAACTTATCTAACGAGAAATTTAAAATTTGTGCTCTTAATTCACTGACGGGATGTTAAGAAGCAGCCTTTATTTCTCTCTTTATTGGTTCTCTTACCTTCCTTCTGTATTTAGTTTACGTGGAGGTTTTAAACGTATTTGTTCACGTCATGTGATTCTACCATCGCTTGAAACTGCCACTACTTTCGAAGATATGGCTGAAGATGATCCACAAGCACTCTTCAGTGTTGTTCACAAAGCTGTTCTGCAAACAATTTTTCAATTATCATTTTTAATGTTATCAAACGTTTTACGTGAAAGCAAAGCAACTGAACTTACCTATCGAAAGATTGGAGCTACGAGAACCCTTTTCATCGCTTGCATAGATTTATTGATGATCACAATGCGAAGTTATTTAATTGTATACAAGCTATCACTGTTCTACATTTAATTAAAAACATTAATTTTTTACTCTTTATTTTGTGAGCATACAACCCTTTTGGATGAAAGATATTCTGTATGTTTAACCATTACATAAGCTAGCAGCAGGTTTACATTTCGTTGAAATCCATTCGCTTGATACGTGCACAGACGGACAAAAATTCAAAAAATTTAGCCTTTGTATCATTGGGAGCATAAAGGTATTCTGCAATTGTATACAGATAACTTATCACTACGTGTTAGTTTCATTGAAACATGTTCGTTAGTTTTTGTGTGATGCGTACACAAACGGAAAGAAACAAAAATTCCAAAATTTATGATTTTGAGATCCGAATCATTAGTAGTGTACATAAAGTTCATTCATTTTTAAATAAATTTCGTATACAGAAAATTATAAAATTTTGACCTCAGAATTTCTGAATGATTAAGAGTATATTGCAATAACTCACGTTGAGCCTGCATTAATTTTAAGGTGCGAGTAATTATGTACAAGATATGCAGGTAACTGCACACGCACCTTGTCCATATTTGCAGTGGTTTACCGATGAACCGAGCTAATAGATGACTTTGGTTAGCAATCGCAGTCAACAATAGCCGTAGACAAGAGAGTTCCTATATCCTCTTTTGCTTATATACTTCGAATCGCCGTCGGTCTGCTGCTAGGAAGGTTAAGCGGATGGCTAATACCTTAACTAGGCCTCACCGGTCACAGAAAACACTGCCCAAAAATAACGGTGAATCGTGTCAGAAAAGTTGCCCGAGAAGTCAGGTCATTTCGCGGCATGCAAAAAGGCTCTCGCATTGGTTCTAGAGTCAGTGACCGAGCCATAGAGCGCAAATCGCATAACAGATTTGGCCAAGGAAGGACTATTAGCGAGACTCGGGAAAGGGTGCCAAGAAGGGGGAAACTTAGAGAGCGCAGCCTCTAGCTCATTCAGATTCTATATTCTGCTTCAGTTGGCTGTTGCGATACTTTGTTTTAGACTCCTTCTCCTGAGACAAAGTGACATCGACTCTGAGGAAGCGAGAGACTAAGGGTGCGCTTCGAGCTGTAAGCCGGTCGCGTTTACCTGGGCCTCTCTACTGCTTGCGACTGATTGCATCCATGGAGCAAAGAAAAGAGAGGAGACCACGTAAGGGACCTTCTCCATACAACGAAGTGGCGCCGAGAGGAGAGCGGTGGGGTGGGGAGGTCGCAATATTGGTTGGGTCAAGAAACACAGGGAATGTACATGGAACGGAAGAATTTCTCCGTTTTTATCCTTCGCATTACTAATAATGAAGTCTTATGGGATCACATTTATAAATACCCTAATTGATATAACCTATAAACATTAGAATTCAAGTAAAACAAGCAGTTAAATAATTTTTGATAGGAATTTTGTATGCCGAAACAGTACTTTTTTGCCTCCCTACAGTCGCAAAAAAAATACAAAAAGACCTAAGCGTAATATTGCTATTTCAAATAGATTAGATAGCCGTTCAAATAGATTATATTACCACATTCCATTTCAGTAATGTTAGTCCATTCAAAATCATTTCAAAATCTTTCAAAATCTTTGATGAGGAAGATTACAAAATCAAGAAAAATAGGTCTAGACCTATTTACAAGCAGAAGCAAGTCCTATATGAAATTTTTAAAATAGCCTAGGTGAATGGTTAGGACCTATATATATATATATAGGCCGCATTTCGACCTAACCACCTCACTTTTGAGACAGTATATCTCGAGAATTATATTTCGCTTAATTCTCGAGATATACTGTCTCATATATATATATATATACATATACTATATATTGCTTAATTCTCGAGATATACTGTCTCAAAAGTGAGGTGGTTAGGTCGAAATACGGCCTGGACCAAAATAAAAGAGAACTAAGCGAGATATCAAAAAATTGTGTTCTTTACTTTCAATTAGTATCGTTAAGTTACACAAGTATTCATCATCAGAGTATGGCACCACGGTAATGATAGAGCTGGCCAGTGTAATTATCTTGCTATTTTTTTTTTAAAAAAAAACTGCTTAACGTCTCTTAACAGCAAGGTCTTTAGAGACGGGAAAGGATTTGGGGGGGGGGGCAAGGAATGGAAAGGAATTCGGCCATGACCTTTTGAAGGAAGCATCCCGGCATTTTCCTGGAGTGATTTGGGAAACCATGGAAAACTCAAATCTGGATGCCCAGACGGGGATTCGAACCGGTGTCCTCCAGAATGCGAGACGATTATCTTGCTACCATATATCAAAAGTCGCAAGCTTGTGTCACTAACAAGGTGCTCAATAAGTTACTAATAACAAATAATTTGTTCCTTATACTATAAAAAGAATATTCTGCAACAGTCTCCGTTTCAACCTAATCACAATTTGACTTAATGTTGCAGCAAAAAAGTCAAACGACGCAAATACAACTAAACACTTGAAACGTATTGCGAATTACATTACGATTCCTATATCGCATATTACAAATTATCACAATTAATTTCATCATACACTTTCAATATAAATTAGGTACAACTGGACTAAAGCACGTAGAATAATTTATTCGCTTCATTGCGATGTAAACTTGATCCACACGTAAAAAATAGTAAGATAAAATGGTTCTCTGCATGAACAAATATTTGTCCTATTGAGAGATGTGAATAATCTTTTTTAACAGGCACTGTAAATCTGATGACATCTATAATGCATTACGAACACTTCAAGAACAATAATTACTTACCTATGGAATGTTATTCCAGGTTGTTTTTTATTTGTTCTGTTTGGGCAACCATAGGCAACACAATTTGGCATTATAAAATACCTTGAAATATCTGAACATGAAATGTTCACAGCAGGAAGGTAATGAAAACAGACCAATGTTTTGAACTGATGAAGATGGTGGCTGGGCATGCGCAGTCGGTTCCGGAGTTTTCAGACTGCTTCGCAGTTTAAGCGACACCTTGTCTCCTCTCTTTTTCTACCTCCATGATTGCATCCAGTCTGCCACCAGTCCTATGCAAGAGTGATTCCGCACCTCAATGGACCGCTCCAGTCTGTCCAAGCTCGTTGCTTCGATGACGTCAGTGGCGCCCGTACCCCACCCACACTCGTCGTCCACTGCTGTCGCAGTTGTACAAGCTAAATACCGTGCTAGTAATATCTACAGTCGTCGAACTGACTGATCCGCGCGTGTATCTTCCATTCCACAACGAACTGTTGCATTTGTCCTGAAGCGATCCTGCAGAAAGAATCTCTTTACGCTGTTCCTTCATCAGGGATAATTCCAATCCATTAAACCAATTACAGTTAAAACGATAATTTCCGACTTATTTCATGAATCATCAAAAGACAATTCCAATTAAGTAAGTCAAACCACAATTCCTACCGTTCTTAACATTTTGTTAACTATAATTACGATACCAAACATTGGAACATTACGATAGATGCAATTTTATTTTCTGTGAGATGTTCTTGGGAAACAGGAAAAGCAGTAACGCGTGACAATGTTACTTGACAGCAAACATTGTATATTATTTTAATATTATACGAACAGTTGTACTAGATACAAATTTCACAGACAATTATGAGCAGAAATTTCTATTGTGAAGGCTACATTTCTATTCTACACCTGCGAAACATTAATCGCCTTATGGAAATCTTGTAGGTTCACGGTGCTATAATCGGATCCGTTGCGAGCAGAAATTTGTCAGTGAAGAATACATCACTTTGTGAGAGGGCATAATGGTAGAGCGTCTGGATTTCGAAGCAGCATTGTCTAATCGAGATTAATCTTATAGTATATCTCGTACATGCGGAATATCCTTCATGTATTTGGAACATTACAAATTTAATTCCTCTCAAGTGTAGGCCTACTATTTCTGCAAATTCAAATAATTTCGACACTCAGTTTACTCTACATAGTCAAGGAAATCAACGTTCTAAACTAAGAAATTGCAACCTTCTGTTTTTTTTTTTTTTTTTTTTTTTTTTTTTTTTTTTTTTTTTAAGTATTGATTTTTATTCAGAATGTGGAGTCTATGTATTCGTTGATGATCAAAATAAAATGTTATATTTGTTTATGTTCTCATTAAGTGACTAACTTCGGCGAAAAAAATGATGTTGCTGTTTTTATGGTTGATCTGCGTCCCTGATTTTTTTTTTTTTTTTTTTTTTTTTTTTTTTTTACAGGAAGAATAGTAACAATTCAACGAATAAAAATAAAATACGTGACTAACGAAAATGTTTAAAATAAATTTTCTGTGGTTTCTTTATCTATTATACGAAATCCTAGTGAGCGCCAGGATCTTAAAAACTGACAGACATTAGCAGCTGGACCTATGGAATTTACGTAAATGTTTCGAATTTTTTTGAGAAGCAGAAATATAGAAGAATGAGAATCATTGTTACAAGCGCAACTATAGAAGTTGTAACAGATATTACATTGTTTTTTGCGGTCCATTACTTGGATACATAATGGTACATTTCTTAAAACGATCAGAGACAGCTGTGTATTAACTGAATTTATGTTAAGCTTTATAGAACCAAGTTTTATTTAATTATTTCTACATTTGATGGGTAATATCACAAAGGGATTTCAAAGTAAGTTGTTACTACAGGTCTTTCAGCCAGAACAACACTGTAGATAGAGTTCGTGCCATTAGCTGTACGGTCACTTGTAATTCTGAACACTCACGCTGAAGCTCTCTGGGTAAAACGTTTTGGAATACGGGAACAGAAATAGGAGCGGTTCGCACTCTGGATGGATTTGCATTTAAATGCGAGAACAGAAGCAACTGTGTAAAGCGAAACAGCGATGAAATTTTGTCTCCTCTGGGAGATCGAGCAAATACAAGGCGCACGCTAAAAGTAAGAATGCTGAAGGTGGTTGATGCCGATTTGCTTTGACACTAAAGAGGACAAAACTCCTCGAGATGTTTCTCCAAGATGGGGTAAAAAATAATTCATGGCTGCAAATGGCAGGGTTTTGATCCTTACATACACCAATTTTAAATAAAATTGTGTACATCACTACGTGAATATGCAGGTATACTGAAGTGCTGATATTTGTTTGTCTATCTTAGTTCAGAAAGACCTAGTTTGCTTTGTAATGAAGACTATTTATAATTCTTTAATACTTAATGCGAACAAACAGAGGTATTGGCCAAACTTTTATGTGGATTACGAAGCACTATATACACCTGCAGTCATACAAATTGGCTGCTTACCGTAGTGGAAGAATGAATGATGATGATATCCTTGGATATAAACTAAATTCACATTCACTGTTAAAAGCTGAGCGTAGAATGGTTATTATTGCAGGGGATTTAAATTTACCAGGTGTCAACTGCGTGGGGAAATAAGATAAATAACACAAGGGAACAGAGATTTGCAAATACCTTAATAAGAAGGTTTTGCACAAGTGGTAGAGCAAAATACGAGGGAACCAAACATGTTGGATATCTTTCTAACAATACCTGATGACAATCTTGTAGGGTGCCAACTGAAGGAATAAGTGATCACTGTGCGGTACTGATGGATATTAGGGGATTCAGTAAATCAGTGGCTAAAAGAGAAAGGGGAGAAAAGGTATAGTTACAAAAAGGCACAGAATTGAGAACTGAAGAGATATTTCAGGGAAAGTTTCAGCAAATGAAAGGATGGCACAAGTACAGTGCAAGAAAAATGGCGGAGATAGTAAAAAAGGGGCGAGGAAAATGTTTATTACCAAGCAGAAAATAAAGATAAGTACAGAACCAGCACGTACAACTCATGCAGGAAGGAAATATATGGAGACGACGCAAGAGACCTTCACCACGCATTGAAGTGAAGCCGGGTGGAGGAGGAGTTGGGGGGGGGGGGCATGGCCGCTTCCATACAGACACGGGGAATAGTATGTACAAAAACCTCAAGGGGACTCTAGGATAAATGTGACGCCGCAATCTGGTGACGGATTATTATGTAACTCGATGAGACAAACAAAAAATGAAGAATAAATTTTTTTTGATATCCTGCTTAGTTTTCAAGATAATCTGTCTCAAACGTGAAATGTTTTTGGTTGAAATTCAGAAGAAACAATTGGTCAAAGTCAAATTTGATGACGGATTCTTATTTAAAAAGACGAGACCAAAAAAAATAAAGAATAAAAATTTTCGATATCTCGCCTAGTTCTCTAGATATACTGTATCAAAAGTGAGGTGTCTTGAGTCGAAATGCAGAAGAAACATTACGCAAAAGTCAAATTTAAAAAGTCGATTCTTATATAACACGACGAGACAAATCGAAAATAAAGAATAAAATTTTTCGGTATCTTGCTTAGTTTTCGGGATATACTGGGATTGGGTTGATATGCGACCTATACTAAAAATTAATTCTGCCAAAGCCACAATGAATTACATGGTGGACATGCAGAATGGATATTTCAGTTGTTTTTACTACCACTTGTGGTTAGTTTGAAATGAGGCCTATACCAGAATAAAAATGGTTATTTTGTTACCATACATCGTAAGCTTAATTGGGAATAGCTGGAAGTGAAAGTAGTTTCCATCGCGATACACGTTTTGTCACTAACTTGGTTCTCATTAAATTACTAACAGTAATAGATAAATTCATTGTCCCTTATGGAACAACAAAACCATTCTGGTACAGACTGCATTTAGACCTAACCACAATCTCCATTAAATTGCCGCTACAGAATCAAACTATGTAGACATACCCACACACGCATATTTGAATCGCAAACTGTATTTGCGGTAACAACATTGTTTGCTTCATCAAGA
Organism: Vandiemenella viatica; assembly: GCA_031002005.1. Classification (NCBI taxonomy): domain Eukaryota; kingdom Metazoa; phylum Arthropoda; class Insecta; order Orthoptera; family Morabidae; genus Vandiemenella; species Vandiemenella viatica. Next base: position 37,195 of record JARYHS010008449.1, read on the forward strand.
TTCCTAGATTACATAACATAATTTAACACATTTATTTCATCATACATTGTCAGTATAAACTGCAACGTGACGAAAGAAAGCGCAATACTAAATTAACTGAACCGCGAAGTAAAACACACCCCTTAAAATCTCATCTTCAACACTCGTTAAAAAGTAATGCTAGTCTAATATGTGCATAATAGCAAGGTATGCTGATTTTCTACACTACACCAACAAAAATTTGAGAACAAAGTCATCCCATTGAGAGCTATGACTAAATATTTATAGACAGGCAGCGAAGTCTGCAATTCCAACCGCCCACTTCAACAACGATAATTAGAATTCAACTTACTTATGAAATGATATTCCAGGTTCTTTCCTCTCTTGCCAATTTGTGCAACCGTATGCAACACAAGATGGCATTATAAAACACTTATACACATTACAAAATCAAATAATCACAGCATGTGAACATCGCGTTTGTTTGGCAGCGCAATATCGCCGCTGCCGCCACTGCGCATGCGCGAGAGTTTAGAGCCTGCTTCACAGATTTAACGTCACTTCTCCTCCATATATTTCCTTCCTCCATGGTACAACTACAATAGGGAGAGTTTAGAGCCTGCTTCACAGATTTAACGTCACTTCTCCTCCATATATTTCCTTCCTCCATGGTACAACTACAATAGGGAAGTGACTCCATTTACACTTGCAGCCGCGGCCAGTATCGATACTTCTGTGATATCCTTGACTGTTACAACCTTTTTCTCAGGTACAGCCAGGGATTCTTTCTTCCTGAGGTGTTAGTAAAATCATTCTCATTATGCCATTCATCATAAAATAGAACAAGCTATATCTGCTCTATAGAAGAAGAAGGAAGAAGAATCTGAGTCTAGGAAGCGCCGACCGCGTGCAACGCAACGCTATGACTTCAAGTCACACGGATGCGTGGAACTGTCAGTATATAAGATATCTAAATTAGGTGCGGAGATAGTTATATGACGGAAATAAATATCCATATGCTGTTGTGTTCTGTAACATATTTTAACTGTGACAAAAAAAGAAAAGACTGAAAAACTAAGTGGCTTGGATAGGACGGGCCTCCACCCCCTTCCCACATAGCCCAATGTAGCTATCCAACCGCTCCCTCCTTCCCCAGACCGATCCACGTAGTCACTGGACGCTTCCTTGACGTTCTTCATTTTTTTCCATTTCAGATTACAATCTAGCAATAATGCCTCGACAATGGAGAGCCTGAGTGAGTTAGTCTTGTTCGCCATAGATTGATCAGATACATCCAATACAGCCGTCGTGCATGATAAATCTTCAAGTCTATGTCTGTGGATTTGAGGTCTAAATAATACACGAGTTGTAGTCTGATTAACCTTACTGCGTTCCAATTTTGATACTTCCCGCCGTCTTATATCAAGGAGCAGCGATTTCAACCAGACCACGTAGTTTTCAGTTGATGGGGCCTTGAGGCTAGCCGTAATATTTCTACGGGTTTCATGCAGCGACGTATCTATTTGTTTGCCAGAAGCGGATTTGTTCCATTAACAATTTAAATCTATAATAGCCTTTTGACTGACTAATTTTAATTTGTAAATGCTTTGTGTGAGGGTAGATAATTTTTTGATTGATTTGGTATAGTATTTTGTTTAATATGTATCCATAGTGTAGTGCTAAATTTTAAATAATCTTGGAATACTTTGTGTTTATAGTCAGTAAATGTGGCAGTTGGTTTCAAGTAACCTTTGAGATCTTTACTGGCCTTTGGATCGATATTTATTTGTAGCGCAGTACCAATGTTTATTTAATTTCCGAGTACTTTGTCTGAAGGGTAGTGACGCTTATTTTTGCTTAGTAGTTATCTGCAGTACAGTACTAACTTTTAAAAAATATTTATTTTCTGTTTGTAGCCAGTGCATGTAACAGTTGCTTTCGAGTAATCGTTGATATCGTTAGTTTTTAACATTTACCTACCTTTTATTAACTTTGATAGAATTTTGTGTGTAGGCAGTGCATGATGTAGTAACGAGCGAATGGACATCGAAATCGTGTATTCGAGTTTTGTACTATATTCATCCTTTCTGTAATATTTTGGTTGTATTTGATCATTGCGTACTTTTGAATGGATGGAGCAAGTGCCAGTTGCATTACATTAGCCTGGGGGCATTTTTATCCCCATTGTGTAATATACCCGCCCCCTAATTTTTCGCCTTTTGTGGTGGTTCTAAAATTAAGTTACTTTTAGTGTTTGCAGATGGGAACACGAACTTTCATATTTGAGATTATAATTTTTTCTTTACTTCTTTGTTGTTTTTTCACTTGACCTCATTTGTGTTCTTTAATTTAAGTGTGCGAGATCAATATATTGTTTATAGCACGTGCAGAATTCGTTCTTTCATTCTTTCCTGAGATCGATTTTTATGTGTAGAGACTGTGCTGTGTGCATATACGGGCTAAGTATGACTGATAATTGCACTCAGCTTGACGTTATGTTAACGCGAGTGACTGAAGCAGATGTGATATGAGTGACCCTGTTAGCAACATCGCACACCTGGTACCCGTAACCATCAGAGGATGGATGCTGTGCGACGGTCGCCTGTCCGTTACTGGAGAGGGAGCAGTCGAAATAGCTTATATGCTAGAAAAATGAGCTTGCGAGACTGACCAACTGGTTTGATTTATCATCAGGGACTGACTCGGTTTCACAAACGTCATCCCGTAAGTTAGCGGCCCCCGTCCCGCTAGATCTGAGCAACCGCAGAAGAGGATTCCGATGGCCGGGAGGTGGTTTTTGAGCCATTTAGGGAAATGGCAGATTGTTCCAATCAGAGTGTATTCCGGATGAGCTAAACCGAGATGTGGAGCCGGCTGCACACCTTCGCAACTGCAGACTATTGATGCTTGCCGCTTTGAGTCGAAGGTCATTTTCCCTTCCTTCCGGCAGCTGGATCAAATGGTGAACTCTGTAAGCAAGTGATCGCAAGATATCTGCAGCATCACTGAAAAACTTGATCGTAGATCCGAGTCCAGTTGAGGGGTTGGATCAGAGGTCTTGTGGCACCCGTGGTGATCTTGGCTGCAGATTCTTCGGTTTTCGCCTTAGAGCTGAATCTTGTAGGTATCTTCTAATAGGTAAGGTGTGCATAACACACATGAATTGGCTAGAAGGGTGGCAGAAGGGGTGTGCAATGCATTTGGAAGATTTTTAGGTTGAGATAGGAAGATCTGGGACTTGTTAAACAGCTACGGGCAAACCAAATAAATTCAATATCGCATTTTAGTAGCAAATGAAGATTATTTCGACAGTTGAAAGTACTCGTGATATGTAGAAGAATTTGTAACAAACAGCGTAAACAAGAAATTATAATTAGTAATAAAGAAAAGGATATCGTAATTGGTACATAAAGCTGGTTTGGATACAAGTTCTATAAAAGTTTTTAACAAGATCTTTTACAATAAAGATAAATTGTACTCTCTTGGGCGGGGTGTGTTTATGATCGTCAGTAAATAGCTCTCATATTATGAAATAGATGTCGACATGGTTTGGGAAATCATACAGAGTAAACTTAACGTAACCAGAAAAAAATTTGTGATAGACATCCTCTAGCGTCCACCAGCGTCGTGCAAATTGCCTTCTATTCATACTCGAACTCTTTCGGTTATTCCTATGGCCGGTCCTCTACTCAGGCGAGATGTGACCGCTGGAGCTACCCCAGGCTCGGCGGTCAAACGAAGGCTCAGTTGACAAACGAAGACTCGGCGGGCAATTCAGGAATAGCGCAGTGTCTTCCTGGCCCTCGCCAGTAACGCGCAACAAAAATGGCACCTCATAGATAACTGGACAAGATTGTACGACAGGGGCATGATTACTACAAACATTTTGTGTATGTTCTATCAATTGAATCACCGTAGACGTAAGTGCAACATTTATGTATGTGTATGTGTAATAAGTATATGTAATGGAATTATTACAAACTATGAGATCAGAACGCAGTGTGACGAAAACCATAACATAAATATATTGTCTATAGTTACTAACACACATGAAGTATATCGTAAATCCATATTTAATGTATTATAAATTATATGGAGGTTTCAAGGATTTTTACCTGTTAATGCACAACACTGAACTCACTTTAATGCCATTACAGATACCACTCTAATAAGTGATTGTTAATACCAAGAGATTATTCATATGTTCAGAAGAAAGACTGTTTCACTTTGTCTGAAATTCCGGTAAATCGTCACATAAATGTTTAAATATGGTGAAATATGTCGATGTTTACATTTTCATTAACATAGAGTTGTGCCCGGTCTTTAAATATCAAAATTTTCCGAAAGAAAACATACATAATCTTATAAAATGATACACCAGCACGTATACAATAAGGAGGAGGCATTAACTCTCCACTCTTTAATTTTTCCGTTATTTCAATCTTCGATTTAGCGATTTTAAGACTGTGATGCAGTTCGTGGTTGTTCCCAATGAACTGAGCGAGTACCACCGTTACTTCGTCAGCACACAGCACGCGAATAACAGAATAAGCCTACTGTCAGGCTCAAGCTCACGCCCAGTTTCGGTCCTGTGTGCTGTACTTCCGGCATTTGGCCGGCAGAGGTCGCGCTGCAACGACAAACCGAGCGAGCCTAGGCTAGGCAGAATTTAATCGATTGTGGTTAGTGTGATGTCGACATAACTGTTGCCGAGGCGTTAAGAAAAGAATATAAATAATATAGCTAGTCGATTTCATGATCATGTAATAATAGTAGGAGGTAACTTGTCGGATGCCTTTACTGATAAAATATAGATAATATATCCATTTTTCACGACGTGTTCGTCAGTAACACATACTGCCGGTATTGTAAGGCAAGTTTTTGTAGTGGGTCCTGATGGCATCCCACTAAGAATCAATTCAGAGTACACGACGTAAACCGAACCATTTCATTCTGGTATATATTGCAAATATTTTGAAGAGGAAAAAGCTCCTTTCAGATAGAAAATTGCTAGAAAGAATACCGGAGGGAAACTAAGAACTACCGACCCATATCTCTAATACCTGTTTGCAGTAGAGTTCTGGAGCATAATGAAGTTTCTAGACGAAAAAGAATTTATGTAAAACAGATCGTATGAAACTGACCGGTCGCAGTATGTCGTTGTTGAAGGAGAAGCCTCTACTGATCCATATATTACATCAAGTTTCCCTCAAGAATGTGTAATAAAGGCTCATGTAGTCATTATGACCTGGTAACAGGGTTTTTGTTGGCTGCCCATTTCGCCCCTGTCGTAGCCGCCTCAACATAATCCAGTATTCCTACAGTTTAGCGCGGAATCCGAACCACGGAAGCGTTCTGGCGTACTTCACATTACACATCAAACTTTGCTAGAGGTGATGGTGGCGTTAAGGGCCTTTCGAAATCCACGCCGAGACAGGGATTTGAATCGGGATCTTTTCCATCTCTAGTCAGACGACTTAACCATTGAGCCAACAAACCGTTCAGGAAGTGTAACAATACCATTTCTTTTCTTAATTTTTGATAACGATCTAGGAGACAACATCAAAAGCAGTTTCAAATTGTTCGCTGATGATGCAGTCATTTGTAGGGACGTGAGGAATTAGGAACATTTGCTAAATCATTCAAAGCCATCTGGAATTTATTTAGGCACGGTGCGATCAATGGCAATTTGTGATAAATTGGAAAAAGTGCAAGGTAATGTGCATAACTATCAAAAATAATCCTTTGTTCAGGAATAAACAGTTCAATTATTGACATGGTCAATTCCCTGGTGTATTTGGCCGTAATAGTACAAGTTAACATAAAATGGGACCTGCACATAAAATCAGAGCTAATTTTAGACTGCGATTCATAGGTCGAATTTTGAAGAATTTTAACGCACATACATGCGTCCACTTTTGAGTGGTGATGTATCGTTTGGGATCCGAATGGCAGAACAAAGAAGAGCCGCTCGATTTGTGGCTGCTTGTAGCAGTCCTTACGAAAGAGTCATATAATTTATTGCATAGATAAATTAGGCAGCGTACTGATGATTATGTTAGTTCTTTCTTCCATTGTGCTATTTGGGATTGAAATGCAGAGGGTTAGTATTGATGCAAAACACTCTCTGCCAGCCACAAGTTCATGAATTGGAGAACACGGAAGTACGAAACAAGACAGGCAATTTCTGCAGCAGATTATCACAGCCCAAGAACTGATGTAAGGAACACTACGTGACGTACACATCATACGCTTCCTGCGGGTTTCCGCTGAATATTGTTGCGGGCCGAAACTTTACTTTTTTTATGTTCAAGCAGTGATTTTTATAGTAGAGAAAACGATTTAATGTGACTCCAAGACTTTTGGGGTTAAAACAATAACCTAGCTCTACACTAGTCCCATCTAACTTTTAGTTTTCCGTTGACATATCTGTTTCGTAGATGAAAGTCGCATATCTGAGTTTTTCCTAACAGCAGTGTCAGTTGATCATGTTCATAGCAGTTTGAGTGAATGTAGATGATTATTTGAACACTCCTCCAAAGATCCAAAACCTTTGCTTGCATTGCTAGCGCTAAATTATCCGTATAGCCAGAGCTTCGCGTCATATGCGGCTTAGATTTATCACTGGTGTAGATATTGAACATTGTGTATGCTATTCAGCCAATTTTATTGTAATCTCCATTGACTTTTGTTATCCTACGTGAAAACTTTGTATTTGATGTAAATTTCGGATGGTTTCTGTGAATTCAAAACTTTGCTATATGAAACGCCACAAAAAGATCCATAAAAGCCATTCTCTGATCAACACTAGCTCAAAACCGTGCTCAATGTGTTAAGATAGGTTACAGTGTGGTGCAGATTTTGTAAGGTCTGAAAGGCTACTGCTGGTGAATCAGTTTCGGCTAGACTGAGGGGTATCAGTCGATTGAGCAGCATCCTTAAGAATATTGTAGAGGTGGCATGCCAGAGAAATAGGACGGTAATTTTTGGTAACAGAAGGGGGTTTTAACAGGATTCAAAATAATAATAATTTTCTTATTTCTCCATATATCAGTTATCTTTTTAATTTACTTTTTAATTATTATTTTTTTTGTACTTCGGGATTTACAACTCGACGATGTCTAGGTCATTAGAGCCGAGAGAGGGTGGGACAAGGAATTGGAAGGAAATCGATCTAAGCCTTCTGGAGGAACCATATCGGCATTTGTCTGGAGTGATTCAGCAAAACCATGGAAAACCGAAATTGGATAGCAGGACGGGTATTTGATTCAGCGTTTCCCGAATCAGTCACTTACCAGGCTCGGTATCTATCCATCTTGCATATAGTTGTTACAAAAGCGCAGAAGCCATTCCATTGGTATGGTACCAAAATGTTTTATCTGTCCCTCAGTTATATCGTCGAGACCTGTTTGCTTAGCCGATTTTGCAGTTTTTCTTATTTCGTCCATTTCAACTCCGCGGAGAATCTTTTGCTTGAATTGTGATTTTTCTTACTATCTTCGTCCTCTAATTTACTTTCCTTAGGCCATTTTGTAATAGTTAGTGTGCTATTTGGTCTAGATTTACATTAGTAATCGTACTGGCTTCACATAGATTATTGCTAAGTCTTTTAAGGCTATTTTTGATATGTCCATGTTTTCCAGGGTCTCAAGCAAACGGTCTTGCTTTGATTTTGCAAGTGCAGAGCACAATGCAATCCCGGAGTGAACTGTTTCCTGACTGAAAGGATTACCTTCAAAGGACGACAGGTATTCGTACAGCAGAGATGAAACCTCTTTGTTCATTCTTGGGATGTACATTGTGGTTCAACCTATAAGCATTGAGAGACGATGACTTGTTTTGCCAGTCTTCGAGAAATCATTCTAGTGCTCAGTCAAAGGTTCTATATTCGAAAATATGTAATCCAGACTTCCAATAAAAGCTTTTATGAAATGGAAGCGTTTAAATCTTCCATGGTCTGTTTGCGGTGAGTACTGAATGCACATAGCCGAGTATATTAACGAACCCGACCTCCACCTTCAACTGATAAAAGAAGGTGTGTGTTTACTGCCGTAAAGAACAGTCTGCTTATTACTTTCCGCCTATTTTAGCACAGCTTCCTGGTTCTCGTCATCACCCAAGTATCTCCAGATGCTGCTGTGGTTGATAAAATCAACAGCAACAAAATGAAAAATCCGAATAGAAATTTCCTTATAGATTGAATTGGAACTCTAATTTGGTGGCTTGTAGACTGATGTTACCGTGTAGCTACTTAACTCGATAGTCAATATTTCAGTGTCACTATCCTGTTCATAAGAAGTGGAAAGTATAGCTACTTTTGGTTTTTACATTATGGCACTACCATATTGCTTGTGTGACCTTTCGGTTACTTACAAGATGCATTTGGTCTCCTTTGAGCGATTCCTCTACGCATTTCTTATAAGCATATAATGTGGGATTCAGAATTATGAGTTAGATCATCTTTAATTTCAAATAATCCATCAATGTTGATTGCCAATAATAAAGTTAATACTGGTCTTGAAAAAGAGCCATTGTTTTTTCGGATTACTCATTGTAACTCCTTTCTGATGAATATATCAGTCAACAGTGTAGTTGCCCAGGGCTCGCCCAGGCGTACAGATTATTAGCTAATTCTCCTGAGAGGCTCCTTCCGTGAACTAAAATCTTTAATTAAGTTAATATAAGATCTAATGTCCTCGTAATTTCTTGCAAATAATAAACTTTGCCACAAAATGTCAAGTACATCTGACAGACTTAAAAATTATTGTAAGGGATGATCCTCTTGCAGTTATAATGGTGGGCTATATGTAAGTAAAAACGACTGAAAGATAGTCTTTTATTTGTATCTTTGAAGGTTTTTAGTTTCCTTTTCTTACATAAATCATAAAAAAGAATACGCAGCAGTGGTGAAAAATACACCTTTCACAAACAGTACAACACAATACAGGCTAGCATATGGTTTGGAGGCACTAGTGCGGTGCAAATTACCGTCTACTCACAATACCCAGGCTCGGTGCACAAACGAAGGCTCTTCAATGCAGGAATAGCGCATAGGCTCTTCCTCGGCCGTGCCGCGCAAAAGGATGGTATAGAAAACTGGACAAGATTGTACATCTGGGGCATTCTAGAATTTACTGTATATCAATGACAACATTTTGTGTATGCTATATAAACTGAATTGCTGTAGACATGAAGTGCAACGTGTAGGTGTGTGATAAACTTATGTAGGGGAGACCGGGGCAAGTTGACGAGCGGGCCAAGATGAAGAATGATTTAATTTAAATTCCCGCTTCTATGTAGCAGCACTGTATTCATACTACTAGCTCTCTATACGACTAGGAACTAAAATATGGAGCACTGGAGTCGCTCGTGCCGTATTGTTCCTCGCTATACGCTGATCGAGAATTCTCTGTGACGTGATGTAATTTTCTACATCTCTGAATTAAGACTTCGCAGACTAACAGGTAAGAAATTGTTTTATACTTTGTCATACATGAGTAGCTTAAACAATGTGCTTTCATAAAGGCTGTGTATTTGTATCTCATTCTTTTTAAAACTGCCGCAATAATGGAAAGTTTCTAACATTGCCGTTCGGGGCAAGTTGGCTGGGGTAAGTTGACGACCTCGTCATCTGGCCCCAGATGACTTTCGCTGTGTCTGTTTCAGTCTTTGAGTGCCTTTTTTATGTTTCGTGTAAGAGTCTTGACTTGCATGACTCACATAGTTTCTCTTAAAATTTGGAAGGGCACTACTTTACTTATTCATGACACATTATGATCCAGATATGGTGAGAACTTATAAAAAGAAGTCCTCCAGAGGCGAGTGGGACCGAAATGCTTTGGCTGCAGCAATAATTGATGTCAAAGGAGTAAGAAAGTCCTGTTTGGGTGCAACGAACGTTTACAATATCCCTGAAGCAACACTACCTCGCCATTTGAAGAAAAGAGATGACGTAAGAATTGAATGTTTGTTTTATACGCACAGGCATTACTTTCTAAAATTAACAAAAAAACTTTGATAATATGAAAATAAAATTATATATAATTACGAACATTTCAATAAAAGACCAGACTAAAAATAATATTTGCAATAAAAAAATATTTTCTTCAAAAAATGAATTTATTAAAAACATTTAATCGTTAACACCGTCAACTTGCCCATCAGATCAGAACACAGTGAAACGAAAAACTATAACATAAATAAGTTATCTATATAAAAACTTCTCGGGTTTCAAGCCACGTCAAAATTGCCGCCGCGAGAACGTACATAGTTATCTAAGTTATCTATAGTTACAGAAATGCATATCCCACAAAAAACAATTCTTGTAAAAAATAGGCCAAGTCTCGTGTTCGTGTAGTGACAAAAAGTTATGAGATCTTATTCTGAGCCAAGTCTACACTTTACAGTTGTATTCACTTCACTTTATGAAACAGAATGGTTTCTCTCGGTGTCGTAGATCGTTTATTTAGAATTTAAAAAAAATTCTGGTATCTTGGCCATTATGCGCGCCATGTTTTAGTTAATTTTTTTTTTCAGATCTTTATTTTTTACTATTTTAAATTTTACCATTTTACATATTTTACAGTGAAAAACTGTCAAATTAATCTCTACAGATACTTTCTTACTGCCAAGGAGTCTATTACAATCAGAGATCTTCACTCAACTTGCATCCATTATAACCGCGCCAAAACTCAACAAAGGAAGAACGAAACTGCGAATTCAGCCAAAGGCTTTTACCATGTTATAATGAGGTTTTAGTAGAAGTTTGCTTCAAAGCCGCGATTTCCGAAACAGTTTTGCATTTTACTTGGTCGCCGTCATATTTCATCAAACAGTTCATGGTGCTCCATATTTGTAGTGCTGTAATGTTAAACGAGAGCATACAAATATGGGCCATAATATTTATCAATGTAGTTTCCAGTTTTCAATCTCCATCTGTCGATTCTGAGGGTATTTTTAAATTTTTAGAGTGTGTGATTCTGCTCCATTGTTATGTAAGTTACAAAATGTGTAATCATCCAGACAACAGCTTGGGTTTTGACGGTTGGGAACAGTTTGAAATCACATCTGAGAAGTCTTGTGTCCGTTAAGGTATGTAAATCCCCACTGGATATTTTGTTTAATTTTGCACGTACCCATTTCCATATGGATCTTGAGACAGTGCAGGGTGTGAAGAGATGGTCTCTAACATCAGTCTGATTACAAATATTACACCGGTCATTTTCTGTGATTCCCAGTTCGTAGAGTTTCCTTTTATAAGGATATAAATCATTGACCAGTTTGTATATGTTTGCTTTTTGATCAGTGGATAGAACAGGTAGGCTAATATTTTTCCAAACAGTTTTCCAGTGTAGGTTAATTTTTGCTTCAATTGCCGGTTTCTTTTGAACCTTAAGTGAAAGCGCCTGATATTATTTTTGTCGTTACTTTCGTGATTTCTTCAGGTTTTTTGAAAATTTCTTTGAGGGTGTTATTGCTTTTCTTAAAGAGCGGTGACTGTCGATAAGTACTGTTGTTGGTGTTCCATGCAGTTGTAAATGCATATTTTAGAATGTGATATTTGCTATTTAACGCTTTTATTGTTCAGCTAATAAAAAGTGCATTTGACTTTAGAAGAACTGATTGCAGGCCAAGTCCACCCTCTGATCTTGGCAAGTACAACTGTTCCCGAGCTACCCTCCACTTAGATCTGTCCCAAATGAATTCTCCGACATACATTCGTATCATAGCCATGTGCTTGTTTGGTAATGGCAGTACCTGTGCCACATACCAAACCCGTGCCAAAACGAATATATTAGTGATTTGAATTTTTGTATTAAATTTAGTTTTCGTTCTTTAAAGGCCAGTAATGTTCCAATAACTTTATTTACAATTTGGTTCCAATTTTTTTGCATCATTTCCTTAATATTTGCTTTAAAAAGGATGCCTAATATTTTAATTTTATTGCAAGTATCAAACAATGATTTCGTGACCGAGGCAGCTGAGCCTGAAAGTGGCAGAAATTTTGATTTCATTTTGTTTGTTTTTGCTCCGGAGGCTTTTTCATAACATTTTAATAGTTTAATTGTGTTCTCAATATCATGTTCATTGTTGATAATAACAGTTACATCGTCAGCGTAGGCAATAACTGACAACCTGTGTGCAGCTATTGTTACTCCCATCACATTCCGTTCTACAGATCTTATAAACGGCTCTATTGCTAAGCTGAATAGCATCATGGCCAGAGGACTCCCTTGCTTTACTGATCTTCCTATGTTGATGCAATTTCCAAAGAAGCCATTTACCATTACTTTAGACTTCGTGTTGACTACAAAAGGCTTTATTAGCTCAATGAATTGAATTGGAAAACCAAAATGAAACATTGTTTTAAACAAGAAATCATGGCTTATTCGATCAAAGGCTTTATCAAAATCAAGATTTAACAGCGCCCTGTTGGTACTGGACATTTGATCCGATAACAATATTCCTTAAGAGCCCTAATCCGTCTGTGATGTTTAAATCTCGATTGGCACAAGTTTGTCCGAAGCCAATGACTTCCACGATTGCTGTTCTGAGTCTGTTTGCTATGACCTTTTCACTTATTTTTTGATCTGCTGGCAGTAATGTGATAGGTCTGTATTCATTTACACTTGCCGCTTTCTCTCTTTTGGGAATGAGAACTATAATACCCCTACCAAAATCAACTGATCTTGCGTTGGCATCTGTGCTTTGCTTAATCACTTCGCATACCTCTGTTCCAATTATATCCCAGTAAGTCTTATAAAAATTCATAGGGAATTCCATCTTCTCCAGGACTTCTGTTGTTTGGTAGATTCCTGACAACTCTCTCAATTTCGTCATTAGTTATATCCCCGGTAAGCATTTCAGCAGTTTCTGTTGACACGGACTTGTGGCATGTTGCAAGTACTTCATTTGCAGAAACATCATATTTGGCATAGTTTATAGAGTTCAGAAAAATATTTTGTAAACACATCAAGTATTTCTTTTGTGGATATAGCTTTATTTTTTTGCTCATCATACACCTGTTGTATAAATCGTTTCTTCCTATTGTTGCGCTCTTGGCCACACTGGTAGATACTTGCTTTCTCACCATGAATTTTTGCATTATACCTCGTTGAAATAAGTTTATTCTGTACAATTTTCATTTGAATATCTAAGAGTTTCTCTTTCATTTGCTTTATATCTTGC
>JARYHS010008450.1:0-23000 GCA_031002005.1 Vandiemenella viatica
CAGCCAAATCACACTGCTTCACCCTCTGTGAACATCATTGCATTACCATGCAGTTATCATAGACCACAGTTTCCATACAATTGCCTAACTAGTAACCTGGCATTCTGCAGAATGAATCCTTCCTGTGATAGGTACTGAAAATATACTTCTACAATTTAATCACTGCCTTGTTTCATAAAAGTAGCATAAGGCTCCACAAATGCACTGTGACTAACTAAAGTGTTGCTCCCTCATCGAGTAGTCTCATTCTACTGAACTACTCACTGGCATTGTTGGCAGGTGACTACAGTTTATCTTTAAACTTCATGTCATTGGATATTGGCATGTATGACATCATCATTTTTATCATTATCTTTTACAAATGTTGTAACAGCCTCGTCTACTGCTCATGTAATTACAATGTATTCTCATTATTAAATAATTCCGCGCCTAATGGCCCGTTTTTCTATTTGTGAACAAGGCAGATGTCGAAATATTGTGTAGTTGTTTGTCAGCATTAGTGTTCCTTCTCATCGCATCCGTCCACTTTGGTATGTAGTGGGTTAATTTCCCTTTCTTTTCTTATTTATATCGCCTAGAAGCCACTTCCATTTTCCTTAGTTGCATATTAAATAATTCAGTGATTTCATAGGTACATTAAACTGCTTGCTTTAAGGCTTAGCATCGTAAATGTTTTCAGGCATATGGTATCTGTTTTCCACTGAACAAAGTGAATCAGTTATGCACTTAAATATTTATTTGATCATATCCAAACAAAGCCTTTTAATCAAGTCTTCCAATATCAAGTATTTCTGCTGGCTCCTTCCCTACATGAAAACACAACTATGCTGACCCAATACATAAACAAACTTTTTGAATGCATTAAATTGAATTCAAACAAACAAAAACACACACAATAATATATTTTATTATCTGGTCACTGACTAAGGGATAAAAGTTTTTAGAGACATGAGAAACTCTTATCTGATAAGCTTCCTAGCCCGGAATCATGAACGGGTTTTTGCGACCCCAAACTTCAGTCGTATAATTAACACCACTCTCTACATGGTAAATGATGGAGCATTATTTCATACATCCAGTCTCTTCGACTTGCCAGTCACAAAATATGGCATATATTTCTTCTCATCCAGCAGGTGCCTACAGCCAGCCTCTCCCGGCAGTTCCCTTGGTGGCAAAATCTCTCCAGCCAATCACCATTCGTCACATAAATAAAGAAAGAACAAGTGCTACATTTAAATGTCGTTCCTGCAGCGTCCCCACACTCATTCAATTTCTTTCTCACATGACTTGTTCAACCCCTCACAGATGGCACGAGTAGGTCTTTTTGCCACGACCTTGGACACACCCCAATGGGCCGCACCCGCCGTTGCTTACTAAGGTCTCGACATTGTGATGTCTGAATCGCTCTCCTGTCATATAACTAAATTGTACTATTATTTATTGACTGTGATTATTAACATAAATCAAAGTCAATTCTGTTTGAGATATTGTTGCGTCTGGTTGGCTATTTTACTTCCGCGAGCGGTTCGGAAGTTGGGAGCTAGATTTCCGTTTTGTTGTTGGAAGTCTGAATGCAAGTGAGTAATGATTTTCAAACTTGGGAACTCGGTGTGGAAAGTGGTTTGAGAAATAAAACAAGGATGTGAGGAAACAAACCTACAGCTCACGGAACCCAACTTAATTCATAAAAGACCTATGGGAGGTGCGCGACTTCAAGTATTATTCTTCTAACATCTCCAACTCACTGAATTCCATCAACAGGAGCTTGATCCTCCTCATAATCTTTAAATAAGATCGGTAGGAGAAATATTTCCCATACGGATTTACCAACTTAGTTTCCCTACGACTATCGTCCATGAGGTCCCAGAGACTAAGTCTAACATCTAGTGTCGCTGACTAGAGTCATGTCCTCAGCTCTGCACTCTGGCTGACCCTACTCTGCCTCTCGGTGGCCAGGCCACCCCCCTTTTATATCTCTAAATGACGACATTATTTGTCCTCTCAAACATTCTAGAATTTTCTGTGGCATTAGTTACGCATTCTTCGTTCTTGCATCAGTCCTAGTCTTGTCACGTAGGCTGAAATGGAATCCTCTGCTGCTGTAAATATGTGGCATAAACATGTGGCTCTCTATCGTCCCTGTCCGGCCATCTGGCTTTCTCTACTGTTTCTGTTATCACGTTGCCTCTGTTTACTGAATATCGCTTTCCTACAAACATCTCACGCCCCCCGGTCATTTATCGCTACGGCGCTTCCTACGCCCACGCTCTCACGTTTTCTTGCACAACTTAACATAACTAAGTGTTCCTGCGATTATTTCGCAACACCTCCCCCCCTTGGGGAAAATTTTGCAATCTCTCTTGAGAGTGCAAAATTTTCAAGTTCTATGTCGGCTGTGTGAGTTGCTTATTTATTGACAATTAACATCTTATGCATGTTACAATGATTTTACATTCATGTTACAATGTTTTCTCACATTTCACACATGTTTCACACATATTTCAACTTCTTTCTCATCTTGTTCTTACAATAGTGACAATTTTAATATTATATACATCATACATGTATAATATTCTTTTTCATAATCAAGAATTTCACAATGTACCATCTCATTTTTTTCTTTTACATAGTTTCTTATTACTTTCTAAAACAGACAAAAAACATTTTAATATCTTTTCCGACAATGTATTCATTGTACATTCTAACGTTTGTCAGTTTTAGACAAAAACATTAATGGTCTCTTTTGTTCATATTCTAAATATCTATCTGGGTTAAGCACACGTTCATTTATCACTATACCTCTGGTTTCGGATAAATACCTATTTCTCACAGGACCAAAGGTAATTTGTTCACTTTCATCACTGTTCATTCCAGCAGGATGATACCTAACCACTCCAGTCTCAGGGTATTGATTTACAATTTTATTCTTTACACAAATCTTAGTGCAACAGTCATCACCCATAGCCTTACAAAAAAATCTGAAGCAATCGCGGCAGCATTTACAATATCTACATATACAAAAAATTATTATTACTAGTACAATTCCTGTTCCAGCATAACTCCAAATTGGTATATGCTCTAATGAAAGTACATCGAACCATGTTCTCTGCTGGTACGCAATTTCATCTTCCCAATTCGTCCAACTTATGGCCTGCTGCCGTTAAATCGTCTAACTGACGAACCACTGGTTCAACTGGTAAATATAGAGGAATTTCAGATATGTTTTTCTTTTCCTTATTTACCATGCAGCAATCTATATCTAGGCTTAAGCTCGGAACAATATCATTGATCGGTACTTTTGATCTAATGGTATGTTCGGATTGGATTATTATTTGTGCTCCGTAACCTTTACATTTACTTAAAAATTTAAGTTTTCCCTGTTCCTTTAATAATTACATCTGCTGGCTTATGGCCATTACACAACACCGTAAGCCCTTCTTCTTTGGGCGCTACAAAAAGCCACTCATTTCCTCTAATTTGTGTCCACACACTTTCATTTAGCGTGATGTATTTTTGTATGCAATTGTCTGGAATCTTTACTATAGGTTGAAGCATTCTAGCTTCGCATACCTCATGGTCGTAAGTTGATAACAGGACAAAGATTGCTTACAAATGTTACGAGTAGGTTCTATCTTTTTTACATATTAATTGATCATCATCTAACTTAATATACTTCCGCTTTGCATCATCCATTAATAGAAACTTTTTTTCTGGTGATATGTAAGTGAATAGTCGCTTATTGTGACTTACTTCGACTGGTAGAGGCCATAACTATACATGTTATACCTTTCGCTATCCACAAGCGGAATATTTAAAACATAACTCAGTATATTGCCTGCAATGAAAACATCCAAGTCAATTGCTCTCATTAATTGATACCCTTTGGCTTCGGTCAGTTCTATAGGGAATTGCTTATCCTTTATTTCTTCTTTAATTAAATGTAGGTATCTAACCACTTGTACAGGGTTGATCCAAATACGGTGCCAGAATACCTTTTGCGCGTTTACTATCGCAGTTACGAGTAGAATCATACTCTCGCTCCACTTCACTGAATATCGTCATTAATTGTCTTAACTGCTCATTCAACGTTATAGATATACCAAATTGAATTATCTTTTTGTCTGTGCTAGCTTCGTAATTAATATGTGCTCATTTAATTTCAATATTCCTGCGGTGAGTACTCTTTCGTTACGCTCTATCGAATTGACCGTGTAATTGAAACTAGTTATCGTTGCTCTTACAATCTGTAATTTGTTCTTTGGAAAGTTTTAGTAATTGTTTCTGTTCATTTTCTAACAAGTTGATCTTCGACTAAAATATGAAGCATCATCTTCATCTAAAGTTCCAAATAAGACCTTACTGATTTCGCCTACGAAATTAAGGATTCCTCTTTTTCTTCTATTTTGCTCATGTCTAGCTAGTTGCCCAATTAGGCCTTGTGAAACTTCTATTTTACTACATGATAGTCTAATGCTTGCTTCATGCTTGTACATCCCGCTACACTTGTATTTATTTGCTTAAGCTTTGTGACAATAATCTATTGCTTTCAATGCTGCATCCCGAGTTGCTTCGAATTTATGCCTTAAATCTTCTAGGTTAAAATAACTTACTATTTTCCATGTAACTGTATACAGGTTTACGGTTCCTTTATGATCATAATATAGCCCAGGTGATGATTGGAATTTTGTTAATTGCAGATCTTGTTGTTGCATCGTCGAGGTAGCGCCTACCATCATCATGGCCATAATTACTCTCCAGGTTGCTGCCATTGTCCCTGTAATTTCAAAAGAATTCTTTTAATCTATTGGCATGCACCTTTGTAAATTTATTTTTCTTTAATTGTATTACCACATTCGGTCCCTTGGTTTCAATTACCGTATACGGACCTCTCCACTGGCTATCTAATTTCTTTGAGCGACCCCTTCTCACACTTTCGTCAAATAACAGGACTTTATCTCCCGGTTTGAATACTACTGGGTTTTGTGTTTTATCATAATTTTCTTTGCTTTTCTCTTTTGCTTGTGCTGTTGCTTCTCGTGCACATTGGTGCATGGCTCTCAACCTTTCTCTTAATTCTATTACATAATCATCATAGTTATATATCACATCATCTGGTTTCTTTTGCAGTGCCCCTGGTACGTTACAGACTCTTCCGAAAAACAACTCGTGAGGTGTATACCCTGTAGTACTATGTGGTGTTGTGTTGAAGACAAACACGCATATGGGATCCAGGTATCCCAGTCAGTTTGACCTCTGTTTACATAATGTCGTAGCATTTCTGTCAAGGTGCGGTGCGTTCTTTCTAATGCACCGTTAGCCTGCGGATGGTAACTTGTTGTGTGTATCTTCTCTATACGTAACAATCTACATATTCTCCTCATTAGGTCACCCATAAAATTACTTCCCATATCGCTTAATAAAATAGACGGTATTCCGAACCTTAGAATTATCCGTTCTACTAGCACTCTTGCTACCGTGTCAGCATCTTGCTGCTCTATGGGCTCTGCCACTAAAAACTTTGTTAAAGCATCCTGAAATGTAAGAATATATTTGTTTCCTTTTTCCGACTGTTGTAATGGACCTACAATATCTATATCGCACCGTTCAAACACGTGCTCTGGGGTTTTTGTTATTTCCATTGGCATCTTGTCTTTTTTGTGTAATTTTGTTCTTTTGGCAGCTTTCGCACCGGCGAATGTACTGCTCAATGTCGGCTTTCATGCCTTCCAGCTACAATATTTCCTAATTCGCCCGTATGTACCGGACCCAATGCGCTGCTTTTAAGTGCCAGCGGTTCGGTCATACGACGGCGACCTGCAAGGGCAACCCCACCTGTGGGAAGTGCGGAAAGGCGGCTCATGAGCCAGGCACTAGCTGCACGCTCCCACAGTGTGTGTCAACTGCTCCGGGGCACATCCAGCCTGGAGCAGAGAGTGTCGATTGTATCTGGAGGAAAAAAAGATACAGGAGTTGAAAACGAAAGAGCGGATTTCTTATGGCGAAGCCAAAAAGAAATATAAGGCTCTGGCTCCACCAGTCTTCGCTACCAGCTTCGCGAAGACGTTATCAACTCCCGTCAGGAAAGAAAGTATTGCTACCCAGACGTCCGTTGCGGACATGGGCACAAGTCCAATGTGCTCATGTCAGTGCAGATGTGGTGCCACACCCATCAAGGTCATTACACCTAGGACCTCGCACGTCGGTAGCAATACTCTGACAACATCGACCACATCGACAGCAGGTTCAGCAAGTCCACCAGCAAAGACACTGCCATCCGCTACAGCAGTGGGTCCCTCTGCAAAGCAGAAGCGGCCCCTGAAGCAGAAACAGCATCTGCAAAGAAGTGATAACGGCAACGCCATCTGCCGGTAGCGGATGGCAAACAGTGCAAAGGTTAGGGGTCCGAAATTTAAGCTACGGACCCCACTATGTTTGTGAAATCCCCTCCGACTTCTCCTCCCAGATCCCCTCTGGAAAGGAGAAGAAGGGGACAGGCCTCGGCGGAAGAAAATCCGCAAGACCCGAGGCCTCACAACGAAAATCGTCTTCGGACACCGAAGACGATATCATGCTGGTGGATGAACTTTGTTCCGTTCCTCAGCATACAGGAGACCCACCCGATCCGGGGGGGGGGGTGGTTTTAAATATAGAATGGCTCCCATACTTCAGTGGAACGTAAACGGTTTCAGGCTCACAAAGAGGAAGTCCAGCTCTTAGCACGGTCTAATCCATTGTGTCTCTGTCTCCAGGAGACACACTTTAGACCACAACATCAGCCTGCTAAGAGGTTATGACATATTCCGAAAGGACGATACCGAGGGTGATCGAGCGAGGGCGGAGTGGCCGTGTTTGTTCGGAACACTGTCCACTCCGAACCCGTCTCTCACCTCTCATCTACAAGCAGTAGCGGTGAAAATACACGGTCCAATACAACTGACCGTATGCTCTGTCTATCTGCCACCCAGTTTGTCCGTCGACTACGACGACCTGGTTGGCATTACACGACAACTCACTCGGCCCTTTCTCCTTTTGGGAGATTTCAACGCCCACAGTGCGTTGTGGGGTTCCACCACCGATTGCCCCCGGGGCCGAGTGATTGGTAGATTGATGAGCAGGAGGAAATTTGTATCCTGAATACAGGGCAAATGACTCATTTCACCACTGCTACCGGTACGTCTTCTGCCATTGACCTTTCCTTGTGTTCTCCCTCAATCGCAGACTCCGTGCTATGGGAGGTGGATCGCGACCTACATGGAAGCGACCACTTCCCTATTTGGTTGCACGTCGAGTGCGATCGTGGGAGGAAATAACCGGCGCAAATGGAACGTCAGTTGTGCAGATTGGCAACTCTATTGCCGCTCTGTACAACTACAACTTGTAGGCAGTATACAAGAGAAGGTGAATCACTTCACGGAAGTGATTCACCGTGCAGCTGACGTTTCCATGCCGAAAAGCTCCGGAACGCTGCGAAGGACGCCCGTCCCCTGGTGGAACGACGAATGTCGTTCCGCTATTCAGGGTCGCAGACGGGCGTTGCGGCGTTTTAGGTTGTATCCTACATCCGACAACCTGGCAGCGTTCCGTATAGCCAGAGCTAAGGCGCGCCGTGTTATTAAGGAGAGTAAGAAGAGGTCATGGCAGAACTTTGTGAGCACTATCAATCGTTCCACACCTTCGTCGAAAGTATGGGAGTCCATTCGCCGTATATCTGGAAGGTACTCCCGCGCACCAGTATCTGGGTTACTGGATCACGGACGTATTATTACTGACGAACGAAGCATAGCGCAGCTGATGGCGGAGAACTTCGCCGCCATCACTTCGTCCGATAACTTTGACCCTCGGTTTCAGCGACGAAGTCGCTGCCGAGAGGCGCCCGCTGTGCTTCGATTCGTCGAATAGAGGCCTACAACTGCCCATTCACATCTTGGGAGCTGGAGAGCGTTGAACAGCGCAAATGACACTGCTCCAGTACCAGATGCTGAGGCATCTCAGTAAGGATGCTAAAAAGTACCTTCTAGATATTTTTAACGACATTTGGACCGGAGGACACTTCCCCGACTCGTGGAAAGAAGCAACATTAATTCCCATTTTAAAACCTGGCAAGGACAAATTGTTGCCAGGTAGTTATCGTAGTATTGCCTTGACTAGCTGCGTGGGGAAGACACTGGAGAGGATGTGAATCGCCGCCTCGTCTGGTGTCTTGAATCCCGTAATCTCTGAGCCGCTTTCAGTGTGGATTCAGGAAGTTCCGTTCCACCTTGGACAACCTGATCCTCCTGGAGGCGGCAATACAGGATGCGTTCATCCGCAGCCAACACCTCGTGGGTGTTTTTTTCGATCTTGAAAAGGCTTACGATACTACCTGGCGGCATGTTATTTTAAAACAGTTACATGAATGGGGTTTTAGGGGTAACCTCCCCGTTTTTTAAAATCATTTTTATCTGGTCGTTGCTTCCGGTACCGAGTCGGTGAAGTGTCTGATCTTTTTATTCAGGAAAACGGTGTCCCTCAGGGGTCAGTTTTAAGCGTTACGCTTTTTGCCATCGCTATTAATAGCATAGCAGCCATTATAAGGAGTCCCCTACGGTACTCCTTATATGTGGACGACTTTTTAATTTTTATCGTATCGTCCAGCCTGAGAAGCGCTGAGCGGCAGTTGCAACTCACGCTGAACAGGCTGGATGAATGGTCAGTGCACACCGGTTTTCGTTTCTCCGCTGAGAAAACCCGGTGTGTACTTTTTACTCGCAGCAGAAGCCTTTTACCAGAGCCTCACCTTACCCTGAGGAACACCGTTTTAAGTTTTAGTGATACTGTTAGATTTCTGGGCCTCATTTTTGACACAAGGCTTAACTGGCTTGCGCATCTAAAAGATGTGAGAGCCAGGGCCTTAAAAGCTCTTAACCTTTTAAAATGTCTGTGTGGCAGGTCATGGGGCGCTGACCGCTCCTGCCTGCTACAATTTTACAGAGCCTTTGTACGGTCACGGTTGGAATACGGCTGTATAGTCTATGGTTCGGCACGGGACAGTTATCTGCGTATATTGGATAGTGTCCACCATGCTGGAATTCGACTCGCCACAGGTGCATATCGCACCAGCCCAATTGTCAGCATTTGTGCTGCCTCGGGCGAGCCGCCGCTTACCATCCGCCGGCAACTCCTCATGGTGCGACACTACCTGCACGTTGCCATAACACCTGGCATTCCCGTGCACGACATAGTGCTCCATCCCAACTACGAGCGGCTCTATACCAACCGCATAGAGCCACTAAACCGTTCAGTTACCGTACAAAGGCTAGAACAATATGGATTCGAGCTTCCTTCTTTTTATCACCATGGTTGGAGTAAATCTCCTCCCTGGCTTTTAAAGAGGCCCAGAACAATTTTAGAATTATCGCGGCACAACAAGCTGTGTACCGCGGATAATGTTTTTATCATTATTTTAGAGATGGTTTAAACCAGTATCACACGTTTACCCCGGTGTATACGGATGGGTCTAAGCAGGCTAACGGAGTTGGTTGCTCCGTAGTGTTCCCTCGAGCGGCTTATACATTCAAATTGGACGGCAGGTGCAGCGTTTACACTGCCGAATGCTATGCCGTGTTGAAGTCGCGCCAGCATATGAAAGTAATGCGCGATAAGTTGTTCATCATATGCTGTGATTCCCTCAGTTGTATTCAGGCCATAGGAATATGTATCCAGCAGATCGTCTAGTCTAGGACATCCAGGACGCCCTCCTTTCCCTTCAATCTCGTGGAAAGGACGTGTTATTCTGCTGGGTACAGGGCCATGTGGGAATCAGGGGGAACGAGGCAGCTGATCTAGCTGCAAGTTAGCCTGCGACAAGGTCAGAACCGAATTTGAACCGGTCCCAAAGTCAGACCTTGCCTCTGCGGCGAAGAGATTTATTTTTGATGTTGGCAGAGGCAGTGGCTGGAAGTTGAGCATAATAAGCTCCGGCTGGTCAAAACCGACCGTTCAGCCGTGAGGCAGCTCCTTCTAGCGGGCGAGGAGGGATGAGGTTCTCCTTACTCGCCTCCGAATAGGGCACTGTCCTCTGACGCACAGCTTTCTTCTCCGCCGAGAGGACCCTCCGGAAATGTGATGCTTGTGGCGTACCTTTGACGGTACGCCACATTTTAACTGAATGTGTATTGTTTTTAGATCTAAGGGGCAGACGTTGGCTTAGCCAACGATCTGTCCCATATTTAAACGATGATCGTGACAACGTTACTAAGGTTTTAAAAGTTTTGTTTGCTTGGCCGGTCTTGTCCCAAAAGTTTTGGGGCAGATCGGCCTAGGTTTTAAATTGGATTGGTGGCCCGTTTACAACCACCAATCCAAGTACTGATTTTACTTCTGACACTGCTTATATGGCTGGCCCTTGTACAGCCAGCCAGCTAATCGTTTTTTAACTGGATGGCCTTTCTACAGCCAACCAGTTATTGTATGTATTTTATATTCTAGTCTTAGTCTTATATTTTATGTTGCCGTCTGTGTGGCCGATCTCTTTACAGTCGGCCACGCAGACGGTTTTTTAGTTAATATGTTAGTGTTTTATTGTGCTGTCTGTGGTGGCCGACCCCTTTACAGTCGGCCACACAGACGGCAATTTTGCCACGTTGTCACGCCTGGTTTTTGTTAGGGTGCTAATACCCCGTCGTCGACGCGCCCTAAAAACTTAAACAACAACATAACATCGATTGGTTGGAAGTGAAAGTGAGCGCTGTTTTGTGAGTAGGTGGCAGTTACGTTTACATGGGAAAATATTACTGGCAGCTAGGATTATTTGTTGTAAGGTGTGTTGGCGGTTGAAAGGATTGGATATTATTGTAGTACGACAGTGGTGAAGCGGATGATGTCTTCTATAGTTGGTGGAGGGCGAATGGAGTTTGAGGGTGGGGTTGGTGGGTCTATGGGCCGGATGGGTACAGTTTGTTCGGGTTTCTCAGGAGGCGGTTTAGCTTTACATTTTAGGGAATATGTAGGATGGCTTAGGTTTGCAGGTATTGCAGGATGGTGGGTTTTTAGGTTTGGGCAGTCTTTGTGAAAGTGATTTGCCTTGCAATGTGGACAGGTGGGTTCGTTCCGACAATCTTGGGTATTATGGGTCATTATATTTGAGACATTTCTGGCACCGAATGGGTTGGGGTGGCAGTAGTTTTTGATGGTTCTACACGGTATCTTTGGTAAAATATTGTTGCCCCGTTAGATAGCAGGTTGTCAACTGTTTTAGTGCACTCGGTAAAAATTCTGACCATATAGGTGGTCCCTGGTTGTTTCTAATCCTTAACGCTTTTCGAATAGAAAGTTCTATGTTTAATTTTAGTTCTTCTTCGATTTCAAGGCCAGAGATTGTGGGGTCAACTCCCCTGATTACTACTGTAAGTGTTGGGGGTCGTCGTGGTGGTTGGGGTTGTTTGTTGGGTTTGGTATTTAGTGTAGTAATGGTGGCGCTGTTGCCGAAAATGGTGGGGACTACTTTGGTTATTAAGGATGTCCTTAGTTGAGGGTCAGGGGATTTGATGATCATCCCTTCTTTGGTTGGGATGATTTGTGTGATTTACGTTAGGCAGGTATTTTCTGATCTGATATGCAAGGGTTTTGGAAGTCGGGAATTTGGAGTCACAGTTTTTTAAGAGGAAACTATGGCTGGTCGGGGATTGATGAGAAGCAAGTGTGGAATTATCAGTGGCTGTATCCATTGGTTGTGGGTTGAGGATGGTCTGCTGAATGTGGAGCTCTTCAGTTGAAGTGGAGGTTTGGGAGGTGTGGGGCTTGGTGATTGAGTATGGTTTAGTTCGGTGGTCGGTGACTGTTAGTATTTTGCTATATGAGGGTTTGGTTACAATTGGGGGTAGATGATGCATACCAATGTGTTCCGTTGATGATGCGGGTGGTGACGGCAGCGGTGGCGGCGATGGTGTCGGTGACGGCTGCTGGAGGTCTCCTTTAGTGGTCTCCATGAGGAAGGCGGTGTCCAGTGGATGGTGGCGAAGGTCAGGCGTGCGGAGCAGGCGGCTGGCAAAGTCCGCCGGCAAGCAGCAGAGTCCGCAAGCCGGCTAGCAGAGTACTATGGCAGCTAAGCAGATGTCCGTGGGCAGTCAAACAGGGTCCGGTAGGCTGCCAGGCAGACACAGCAGCCAGGCAGGCAGTAGTCCGATGGCAGGCAGGGAGCAGTCCGATGGCAGGCAGGCAGGCAGTAGTCCGATGGCAGGAAGGCAGTAGTCCGATGGCAGGAAGGCAGTAGTCCGATGGCAGGAAGGCAGTAGTTCGATGGCAGGTAGGAAGTAGTCCGATGGCAGGCAGGCAGTAGTCCGAAGGCAGGAAGGCAGTAGTCCGTTGGCAGGAAGGCAGTAGTCCGATGGCAGGCAAGCAGTAATCCGAAAAGCAGGCAGGCGTAGTCCGTAGGCAGGCAGGTGATGTCCAAAAAACGAGCAGGCCAAGTCCAAAATGCGAAGTCCGGTGAAAAGCGTAATCCAATAGTAGGCGGCGACAACTTGAAGTGAGCGAATGAATCCAGGTTGAGCTGCTACATGCCCGCTTGGTTCCGTGTCCCCACATATATACCACTATCGCCAGGAGCCCCTGCGCTCTCTAGCGGGGGAACACCAAAGAGGAAACAATCGCGAGCGGAAGAGAAGAGAAGGCAAGAGAAAGCAAAGATACAACAAGAGCCGAGCACGGCTCAACTAGATCCAATAAAAACTAGAAGATCCTGTGCCACTATTCTACAGAACGCATTCCTACTGCATATCGTTCCCTAACTTCGTCAGATCTGTCCACACCTCCAATAATTTTGATGTAACAACCCACCACTAATTTGTTTTTGATATAGTGAAAATGCGAACAGTCACTTCCCCATTCCTCATAACTTTCTTCCGAATCTGAGTACTCTCCACTAGTACTAGGAATTGAAGGCATACTTATATCAATATCTGTTTCTGTAACTTCATTCTCAGATTTACTGTTTCTATCCATGTGTGAATCATCCAAAGTATTCAGTTCATCTGGAGCTTCAGGACTTTTTCTCCACATCAGAATCATCATGAAAATAATGTATCATATCTTGATACCTTGGATTATTCAGGTCTAAGTATTCAGACATCTGATTGTGGAATAAGCAGATAAATAAAATGTATGATAGCATACAAGGCAGGAAATATCTAACCATTATTCAAATGTGTGCCACTATAATTATAATATGAAATGTTAGGGCCACAGGAATAATTATTTGTACATTAATTATCAAATAATACGTTAGGTTCACAAACAGAACATCGATATATACGAGGCGTATTCCAAAAGTAAGGTCCGTTTGATCATAATAAAATCATCGTTCAGGATACAAGGTTTTTATTAACGTCAGTATGTAACTACATATCTAGTTCACTTTTCCACATAATCGCCGTTCATATCTATACACTTTCTGTAACGCTGTACCAGTTTCTTTAACCCCTCGGCATAAAAGTCTGCCGCCTGGGACGTGAACCAATTGGTAACGCTCGTCTTGAGTTCTTCATCGGTTTGAAATCGTTGTCCACCAAGCCACCGTTTCAAATGCAGGAAGAGAAAATAGTCGCTTGGTGCAAGATCTGGACTGTAAGCAGGGTGGTCTAGGATTTCCCAACGAAACTCTTGAATCTTCTCTTTGGTTTTGGAAGCGGTATGCGGGCGTGCAGGAGGATGATGCCAGACGAGTTTCCCGCGGCGTCGATTTTGGATGGCACGTCTCAGTTTGGTGAGCGTTGCACAGTACACGTCAGCTGTAATGGTTGTCCCACGGTCCATGAATTCGATCAAAAGGACGCCCTTTTCGTCCCAAAACACGGAAGCCATCATTTTGCGATTCGTGTACGGCGATTGCTTACACTTTTTTTGGTTTTGGTGAACCGAATGGCGCCACTGCATTGATTGTTGTTTTGATTCTGCGTTGGTGTACGCTATCCACGTCAAACTGTCTCCATCTTGTCTATAGCGCTCCAAAAATTGTGCGCTATGCATTCGTTGCTCTTTGTGCTGAGCGGTGAGCAGTTTTGGCACCCACCGCGCACAAAGCTTCCGATATCCAAGCTCTTCAGTGACAATCCTGTAAATTGAGGTTCTAGCAACATTTGGGAATTCCATAGCCAGACCACTAATCGTCAAACGCCGATCACTTCGCAGTTTTTGGTTAACTTGCTCGACGATGTCGTCGGTCCGAATACTGGGCCTGCCATTCCGCTGTTGATCGTGCACATCTGTGCGACCACTTTGAAATTCTCGACACCAGTGTCGAACTTGTTTCTCACTCATTATGTTTGGTCCATACACTACACACAATTCGCGATGGATGTCCGCAGCTGACGATCCTTTTGCCAACAAAAATCTAATCACACCGCGCACTTCACAACTGGCGGGAGCTACGATTGTCGCGGCCATTTCGAACTGCTCTCAACAATAGATATACCGCTACTGCGCCACGCCAACAATACTGCATATTTACCAGGAGTTGGTAGATGGCGCTGCAGGTGGGAAACGTCATTCAGGCCTATCTTCTGTGACATCTTGTACCCCGGACCTTACTTTTGGAATAATTATATTTGACATATATAAAACCTATTTAGTGAAAATATTCCCAACAAGTTATTGAGCTTCTCCAAGTAATACTAACAAGGGACAGTGCCGTGGGAAGATTACTTCCCACTCGAAAAAATAAACTTACAAAATTACATGTACAATATTTTTTTGTGTGCAATACTTGAGAATATTGCTAAGGTACCTAATTACATAAATAGCATTCAGAATTTGTTAATGGTTACCTTTAATAATAATTTATTCGAAAAAAACAGCAATTTCGTCCAACACAGCTTGAAAATGGACGCAAATTTCACAATGATTGTCAAGAAATTTGCGTTGCAGAGACCACAATGTAAAAATGCACCATAAAGCGATTTTAACATGTTTCTTCAAGCTTCTGGCAGATGGCAGCACTTGTCAGAGGTGGTAAATGCGCTTCCCTCAAGAGCTTTACTCCAATTTTTCGAGTGGGAAGGAGGTTTCCCACCGCCCACGAAAGGGTTAAAATTTACATATGAATTGAACATATCATTTCGGTCATCACTGAAATATTTACAAGATATAAACAAATTGAATAATCAAAAGGACAAAGGCACGTCATTGTTTTTGTTGTAACCACGAAGTTATTTTAATTTATGCTCCGGCTAAAAACTCATTGGGTTTCGGCAGATTGAAACTGTTATATGCAAGTTTCCTTGCCAGGGTCACTATTTGGGTGAGAGAGTGACCTCGAATATTAGTGCACTTTTCTAATGAAGGTGTTTACCGTGAGTCAGCACAGGGGAAGATACGCCAGCACCTGTCTTTATATGAACCACTTCCAATCACACTTGTGTCCGTGTGAACATAAACACTTATGACTTTGTACGGGTCGCCTCTTGCCGGTTCTCCGCTCGCTTCAGTGACCTCTCGTCTCGAGATCTGCCGAACGAGTCCCTCTTGCCCTCATCGCCGCTCACTTCCACAGCTCGGGGAGACCCACGGACGTCGGTCCAGAAAATTCAGTCCCTTCTCTCTCCCTGCCATCTCCGGAAACGTCCAGACATGAAAAAATTTGTTTTAAGTAGAATAGTAACTGATTTTATATTGGAGGATCACTGTACTTCCCACATATACACTCACACACACACACACACACACACACACACATGACCTCTCTTCATTCAGGCTCCCCTGATTGGCCGCGAGTGTAAGTTTCTGGGAATTGCATGTTATCGGCACTTCCTCGGTTTTTCATTGTTCGAGAAACACGCCGTGTCTGCATTTCGCCACGGTCTGTCTTCATAAATTGTCGCGACTGCACAAATCACTACTATGAATGTTGGAGCCACATAAATTTCGTTCTTAAGGAGATGTTCCTGCACAGCCTTTTACCAGTTGACAGTGAGGAGGGTCACTTCTTGTTAGGGGTTCAACACCCCGCCGGTTTCCTGGAAGTTGGATAAGGTAGGTAGCTAACCCGCTTGTTCACCGTGACGCTGGCAGTTTACGTCAGCACAGAACAATTGTTACCTGCTGCTCATAACCACACTAAACAGATAACGTAAACGTAATGTTCTCATACCATTACAATATGTAGATATAGGCTCATATGGTCGTAATGCAAATGGTGGGGTATTCCAAAACTGCTCTTTGTATCCTTATCTAGAAAAAAAAAACTTATTTTTGCCCCCCGCAGGGGCCTGGTACGCAAGTGCCAGGTACGGGTTTGGCGAACCCGCGGTGCCCGAGCTGGAAACTTGTGAGCGCCGCAAGTTTCCCACACCGTAAACTCCTACCATGCTTCAACGACCACCGTAGGGCGTGGCGGTGGAACGTTGTGTGCCTAGGAGAACGGGGATCTTGGCTTCATCGCCCGGATCGCGAGGACGGAACAAACCTCTATAAAAAAAAACCTCAACCTCAAGGTCGGACACGTGCTGAGGAGGTGGATGAGTGGTGAGGCGAACCACCCGCTAACGTGCAACCTCAGGGGCACCTGCGCACCCCTGTTGTAAAAGCACTTCCTTTTTAAAATGGTTTTTTTTTCTCGTGGGAACAAAAATGCCTTCCACCAAAAAACCTAAAAACCCCTGCGGCCCGGGTGTGTCGCAGGTTAATAAAAACACACCCAGTTCCAATAAGCGGGCGAGGGTTGACAGCCCTCCTCCGGAACAAGTGAACCGTAACAGAGACGGTTGTCTCATAGACAACGCCTTTGTGATCATGGCCAGAACGGAGGGGTCCTTTGAAAAGGTCTCTCCGTTCTATATACAGAAAGGTATAGAGGGAATATCTGGTACCCTAAAAAGCGTAAAGAAGCTGAGGAACGGGACACTGCTGTTAGAGACATCTAACTATAAGCAGGCTGCCCTACTCCTTAAGTGTGAGAAGCTCGGGGAGTTCGCAGTGAAATGTGAACTCCATAAGACTCTAAATAGCAGCAAAGGCGTGAACACCTGCCGAGATTTGATCGATATAGAGTCAGAGGAACTCCTTAAGGAGTGGAGATCAGAAAATGTGGTCGAGGTCAGGCAAATCAAACGAAGGGTTAACGGCAATCTTGAGAAGACTGCCACCTTCGTCCTGACGTTCGACACTCCGACGTTGCCGAAATCCATTAAAGCTGGATATTTAAATCTGAATGTTCGCCCGTATGTCCCGGACCCGATGCGCTGCTTTAAGTGCCAGCGGTTCGGGCATACGACGGCGAACTGTAAAGGCAACGCCACTTGTGGGAAGTGTGGAAAATCGGCGCATGAACCGGGTGCAATTTGCACCCTCCCACAGGTGTGCATTAACTGCTCCGGGGCACATCCAGCCTGGAGCAGGGAGTGTCGAGTGTACCTTGAAGAAAAGAAGGTACAGGAGTTGAAGACTAAGGAAAGAATATCCTTTGGCGAGGCGAAGAAACGGTTTAAGGCGCTGGCGCCACCGGTCTTCGCCACTAGCTTCGCCAAAACGTTGACAACTCCCGTCAGTAAGGAGAGCGTTGCTACGCAGACGACCGTTGTAGACACGGGCACGAGCATGACATGCTCCTGCCAGTGCAAGTGTGGTGCGCAGCCCACTAAGGTCCTAACACCAAGGACCGCGGTCGTCGGTAGTAGCGCTTCTGCTAACCCGACCACTACAGCAGCAGGGTCTACAAGTTCACCAGCCAAAGCACGGCCATCCGCTCCAGTAACTGCAGCCGTGGGTGCCTCTGCAACAGCAGAAGCAGCACCCATGGCAAAAGCTGCATCTGCGGCGGTAGTAGTAACAGCAGCTACGCCATCTGCCGGAAGCGGATGGCAGTTAGTGCAGAAAAATCGGGGTCCTAAGTTTAAACACACGGACCCCACCATGTTCTTGAAGTCCCCCTCCACTTCCCCACCCAGTTCCCCAACTGGCAGGGAGAAGAAGGGGGGAAGGCCTCGGCGGAAGAAAGATTCCCAAGACGCCGAGGCCTTAGAACAAAAGTCGTCTTCGGACCCCGAAGATGACGTTATGCTGGTGGACGTAGACCCTGGTCCCGTTCCTCAGCAGACACCAGACCCTGACCCACCCGACCCGGGGCGGGTGGTTTTAAATAGGTAGAATGGCTCCCATACTTCAGTGGAACGTAAACGGTTTTCAGGCTCACAAAGAGGAAGTCCAACTCTTAGCACGGTCTAATCCATTGTGTCTCTGCATACAGGAGACACATTTTAGACAATCGCACGAACCGAAAAGACGATACCGAGGGTGATCGAGCGAAGGGCGGAGTGGCCGTGTTTGTTCGGAACACGGTCCACTCCGAACCCGTTGCTCTCACCTCTCATCTACAAGCAGTAGCGGTGAAAATACACGGTCCAACACAACTGACCGTATGCTCTATCTATCTGCCACCCAGTTTGTCCGTCGACTACGACGACCTGGTTGGCATTACACGACAGCTCACTCGGCCCTTTCTCCTTTTGGGAGATTTCAACGCCCACAGTGCGTTGTGGGGTTCCACCACCGATTGCCCTCGGGGCCGAGTGGTTGGTGGATTGATAGAGCAGGAGGAAATTTGTATCCTGAATACAGGGCAAATGACTCATTTCACCGCTGCTACCGGTACGTCTTCTGCCATTGACCTTTCGTTGTGCTCCCCCTCCATCGCGGACTCCGTGCATTGGGAGGTGGATCGCGACCTACATGGAAGTGACCACTTCCCTGTTTGGATGCACGTTGAGTGCGAGCGGGGAGGAGGTAATAACCGACGTAAATGGAACGTCAGTGGTGCAGATTGGCAGCTCTTCTGCCGTTCTGTACTGCTGCAACCCTGTGGCAGTATACAGGAGAAGGTGAATCACTTCACAGAAGTGATTCACCGTGCAGCTGACGTCTCCATGCCGAAAAGCTCCGGAACGCTGCGAAGGACGCCCGTCCCCTGGTGGAACGACGATTGTCGTTCCGCCATACAGGGTCGTAGACGGGCGCTACGTCGTTTTAGGTTGTGCCCAACAACTGACAACCTAGCAGCGTTTCGTATTGCTAGAGCTAAGGCGCGTCGAGTTATTAAAGACAGCAAGAAAAGGTCATGGCAGAACTTTGTGAGCACTATCAATCGTTCCACTCCTTCGTCAAAAGTATGGGAGTCCATCCGCCGAATATCCGGAAGGTACTCCCGCCCACCAGTATCTGGGTTAGTGGATCATGGATGTATTATTACCGACGAACGAAGCATAGCGCAGCTGATGGCGGAGAACTTTGCCGCCGTCACTTCATCGGCCAACTTTGAACCTCGGTTCCAGCGACAAAGAGTTGCTGACGAGAGGCGCGCGCTGTGCTTTGATTCGTCGAATACAGAGGCATACAACCGCCCATTTACATTTTGGGAACTGGAGTCAGCGTTGAATAGCGCTAACGACACTGCTCCAGGGCCTGATCTGATCCAGTACCAGATGCTGAGGCATCTTAGTAAAGATGCTAAAGAGTACCTTCTGGATACTTTTAATGACATATGAACCGGAGGACACTTCCCCGACTCGTGGAAAGAAGCAACACTAATTCCAATTTTAAAACCTGGAAAAGACAAATTGTTGCCAGGTAGTTATCGTAGTATTGCCTTGACTAGCTGCGTGGGGAAGGCACTGGAGAGGATGGTGAATCGCCGCCTCGTCTGGTGTCTTGAATCCCGTAATCTTCTGAGCCGCTTTCAGTGTGGATTCAGGAAGTTCCGTTCCACCTTGGACAACCTGATCCTCCTGGAGGCGGCAATACAGGATGCGTTCATTCGCAGCCAGCATCTTGTGGGAGTCTTTTTCGATCTGGAGAAGGCCTACGATACTACCTGGCGGCATGTTATTTTAAAGCAGCTGCACGAATGGGGTTTTAAGGGTAACCTGCCCCGTTTTTTAAAATCATTTTTATCTGGTCGTTGCTTCCGGTACCGAGTCGGTAGTGAAATGTCTGATCTTTTTATTCAGGAAAACGGTGTTCCTCAGGGGTCAGTTTTAAGCGTGACTCTTTTCGCTATTGCCATAAATAGCATTTTAAGTGTTATAAGGAGTCCTATAGGGTACTCCTTATACGTGGACGATTTTTTAATTTTTATTGCCTCATCCAGCCTGAGAAGTGCCGAGCGGCAGTTGCAACTCACGCTGAACAGGCTGGATGAATGGTCAGTGCACACCGGATTTCGTTTCTCTGCCGAGAAAACCCGGTGTGTACTTTTTAGTCGTAGTAGGACTCTGTTACCTGAGCCCCATCTCACCCTGAGGAACACTGTTTTACGTTTTACCGATACTGTTCGGTTTCTGGGCCTCATTTTAGACAGTAGGCTAACCTGGCTGCCACATCTTAAAGATGTGAAAGCCAGAGCCTCAAAAGCTCTAAATGTTTTAAAATGCCTGTGTGGCAGGTCATGGGGCGCTGACCGCTCCTGCCTGCTACAATTTTACAGAGCCTTTGTACGGTCGCGGTTGGAGTATGGTTGTATTGTCTATGGTTCGGCACGGAACAGTTATCTTCGTATACTGGATAGTGTCCACCATGCAGGAATTCGGCTCGCCACGGGTGCATATCGCACCAGCCCCATTGTCAGCATTTGTGCTGACTCTGGCGAGCCGCCGCTTACCATCCGTCGGCGACTCCTCATGGTGCGACACTTCCTACACGTTGCCATAACACCTGGCAGTCCCGTGTACGACATAGTTCTGCACCCCAACTACGAACGGCTCTATACCAATCGGCATAGAGCCACTAAACCGTTCAGCTACCGTACAAAGGCAATTTTAGAACAATACGGATTCGAGCTTCCTTCCTTTTATCACCAGGGTTGGAGTAAATCTCCTCCCTGGCTTTTAAAGAGGCCCAGAACGATTTTAGAATTATCGCGGCACAACAAGCTGTGTACCGCAGATAATGTTTTTATCAGAATTTTTACAGATGTCTTAAACGAGCATCATAATTTTACCCCGGTATTTACGGATGGGTCTAAGCAGGCTAACGGAGTTGGCTGCTCCGTCGTGTTCCCTCGAGCGACTTACACATATAAACTTGACGGTAGATGCAGCGTTTTTACTGCCGAGTGCTACGCCGTGCTAAAGTCGCTCCAGCATATGAAAGTAAATCGCGATAAGTGTTTCATCATATGCTGTGATTCCCTCAGCTGTATTCAGGCCATAGGAAATATGTATCCAGCAGATCGTCTTGTCCAGGACATCCAGGACGCCCTCCTTTCCCTCCAATCTCGTGGAAAGGAGGTATTATTCTGCTGGGTACCGGGCCATGTGGGAATCAGGGGGAACGAGGCAGCTGATGAAGCTGCCAAGTTAGCCTGCGACAAGGTCAGAACCGACTTTGAACCGGTCCCAAAGTCAGACCTTGCCTCGGCGGCGAAGAGAATTGTTTTTGATGATTGGCAGGGGCAGTGGCTGGAAGTTGAGCATAACAAGCTCCGGCTGGTCAAACCGACCGTTCAGCCGTGGAGCAGCTCCTTCCAGCGGGCGAGGAGGGATGAGGTTCTCCTTACTCGCCTCCGTATAGGACACTGTCCCCTGACGCACAGCTTTCTTCTCCGCCGGGAGGACCCACCGGAATGTGATGCTTGTGGCGTACCTTTGACGGTACGCCACATTTTAATTGATTGTGTGTTGTTTTTAGATTTAAGGGCAGACGTTGGCTTAGACTATGATCTGTCTCTTATTTTAAATAATGACAATGTGGTGAAAGTTTTACAATTTTGTAATCTGGCCGGTCTTTACCCAAAAATTTTGGGGAGATCGGCCTAGTTTTTAGAATGGTTTGGTGGTCTGTTTACAACCACCAATCCCTGTACTGCCTTGTTCGGTGTTAACTATTTTTTGTTATTAAAATCGAAATTTTACTTCTGGGTGGCCCCTTTACAGCCATCCAGATCGTCCGTTTATTGTTTACGTAAGCTGATTGGCCCGTTTACAGCCAACCAGCCAGTGATATAAATTTGTAAATTTATGTCCTTTTTATAGTTACTGTTTTAATGTTTTACCTAAATCTGCTGTTTGCATGGCCGACCTCTTTACAGTCGGCCATGTGGGCAGTATTTTATTCAGTGTTTTCGTATTTTATTATGCTGTCTGTGTGGCCGACCCCTTTACATTCGGCCATGCAGACGGCACCAATTTTTATCCCACATTGTCATTCCGTGTTTTAGCTAGGGCGCTAATGACCTCGACGTCGACGCGCCCAAAAACAACAACAACAACAACAACAACAACAACATTTTTTTGCCTGAAAATGGCGTTCTAGTTGGAGATGATGCCTTCCCTTCAAAACCATACTTAGTAAAGCTCTAAAACCATACACCAACTAACAGAGAAAAGATTTATAATTACAGATGGAGCAGAGCAAGAATAACAGTTGAGAATGGATTTGGCAACCTAGCATCTCGTTTTCACGTATTGGGAAACCCAGTTCATGTTGAAGAGGACACTGTTATAAATATCGTCTTATGTGCATGTCCGTTACACAACTGGTTACGTATCACTGCACCAAGAACCTATATACCACCAGGAACGACAGATTATGAATACATCATGAACTCTCAAATCAATTTTTGGCAGTGGAGGTCAAAAATTCATGAATTACAAAGCATCCATTGCTCGTGGGTCAATAATAGATCGAAAGGAATAGCCGGAAAAATGTGAGATAAATATAAAAATTACTTCAGTGCCGAGGGAGCGGTTACTTGGAAAAATAATGATTGTATGATTATAAAAGAAATACTTTATAATAATAAAATACTTACCAGATTAGTTGTTGTTTGTTTTTCTTTTAGATTAATTATTTTCATAATGTAATCCGTAGCATCGAACCATTTGATGGATGGTTTATAGCTCTCATCAGTGCCACATCCACTTTTTATTGCTTTTCTCAATTTTCAATAACTCCTGGTTATACGTAGAACGTAAATTTTTAATATCTTTTTTGTTACTTCATTCGTGTCTTGTAAACCCAATTCCACGCGAATGTGT
>JARYHS010008451.1:0-12003 GCA_031002005.1 Vandiemenella viatica
ACAAATTACGCCACAAAATTGGCATTAACTAATTTTCCGTACACAATTAAAATATCCACCATACCTCCTCACAGAGCAATACCAACACTCTACTCACAAACATAAGAACAAATTTCAAATAAAAAATCCCACCCCCAATTCGACCACAAAAATTAATTTCGAAAAGCAAAACATATTGAAACTGAAAACATATTCAACACTACAAAACTCTTGCTACTAAAAATCCAACACTAATTGCCCAACAATTATTTCTACAAACAAAAAACCTTTAAACTCACAAAACCACTTTCTAGCTACAAAAAAAATATAAAAAAATACAACCACCACATAACATTACAAAAAAAACGCACAAAAAACCAAACTGCATCATCCTAACCAAGGACACATACCCAAACTTAAACCCATTTCCACAAACATACTAAACCCATCACAAAATACAAATAGCACACCAACAAACACCATTAAAAAAAAAAATACCCAACAAAACACACTAAACTCTTTAGAACAAAACAAAACCACCAAACAACCAACACTCAACCCATAAATACACGATTCCTATTACTCTCTTCCCATTAATCCGAGACCCTTGTCCACAAGATACAAAACAATACAAATCCCTTACCTTACTATAATCACAAAACAAAACAACCAATAAACTATACAGCGCTGCAACACTAAATTCAAAACAAAAACTATAAACGAAAACAAAACTCCACCTCCCCCACCCCACCATAAACTTCATGAAATTAACCCAAAATACCCCAATCCACATCAAAAAAAAAACGAAAAAAAAAAAACCAGGAAAACAATTACATAACAAAAAAATTAAACCAAATCCTTTTCCATGTATGAGTTTATAATAAAAGCTTTACTGTAATCATATTACGTAAACAATAATATATATCATAAAAACATACTAATATAAAACACAAAAAACTACAAACTAACAATAAATAAAATAAACAACAATTCATTAATCTCTTGATAAGCTGGAAAAACAGCATCATCAAAATAAAAAAAATCATTCCGAAACTACAGCCCTTAATCAACGGGAACACCAACCTGCAACAGAAAACAAATATTACTGTCATCAAACACCAAGTTCAAACATACAAAACTGCATACGAAATCCAGAAAAAAAAAATACTAAAAGATAAATTACAAGCAACAAGATTTATTGTGAGTCCAGAAGTACAGTCGTGGTAGCTACCTGGTCCTGACGAGCGAGTGCGCAGAGAGCTCTCAGCAGCAGCAGCGTCATCGGTATGGCTTACGCCATTAAGTTGATGCAGTTCCAGGGAAAACCCTATGACTGCTATCTGATGTGCTTTTTTGGAATTGGCCTTTTGACTGAGTCATCAGTTGATTAGACTTGTATGTTGATATTCTTGACCACGCAGGTATTTTTTTATCTTTCATTCCCCTGACTGAGGGTCAGGGAGCGGGCCACTGTAGAGCGCAAGCTCTTTTTGGCCACTGGGTGTTTACATATATTTTATTTTCGCACTTATTTTCCTCATTTTACAATTTTCCTTAGTCTATATTTACAGGTTCTTATTTTGACTTATTTTAGTGTATGTTCCTTATTCTATATTTACAGGTTCTTATTTCTACTTAGTTTAGGGTTTACTTATCTACAAACTACTTACTTATTACTACCTACTACATGAGCAGTACTTGTTTTTCATATTTCTTATTTACATTTACATATTTCTTATTTACAATCATTTCATATTTACAATTTCCCGTGTTCTCCAGGTGATGTGTATTGTGTCTTACTATTGGGTGTCAGACAGCTCTGTATATATATGTATATATATATTCACATATATACATATATGTATTTTAGTTTCAGATTTATGGTTGAGGTCTTTCGTCAAGATGTTGTGGAAGTTGCTCGTCATGTGTCAGTTCGTTTTCTGTTTCATCAGTCTCTGGAAAGGTCTTCTGTAGATTTAGGGCAATTATTCTTGTGGGTATATGTACTTGTGTCTCGGTTTTGCTGTCGTCCTTGGTTTCTTGGTTATTATGTCTTTCATGTCGTCTCTGTGTTGCTTTATTCTGCGTCCGTATTTCGCCCTTAGTAATGCAAGTCTCGTCTGGAGCGGTGTGATGTTTGCAAGTTCGTATACTAAGTCTGATGGAGTCCGGTAGTGGACCTTGAGTATACTCCTTAGAAGTCGTCTTTCAGTCGCGTAAAGTCTATTTGCTGTGTTTTTTGTCATTCCTGCCAGAGGTATTGCTGCATATTCTATGACAGGTCTTATGAAAGTCTTGTAGGTATGTATCGCCGTCTTATTGCTGCATCCATGCCATCGTCCTTGTATGAGTCTTATTAGATTTTGTCTTTTGCGAATCCTATTTAATGTCTGTTGAATGTGCGTCTCCCAGTTTAGGTACTTGTGAAGGTGGACACCAAGGTACTTTGCGGAGTTTGTTAGTCTCAGTCTCTGTCGCCAGATGGTTAGTTGGATGTCATTGTGCGTCAGCTTACGTTTTTGTGTCAGATTTCTATGTCTGAAAAGTATTGTCTGAGTTTTTGTCGGATTTGGTTTGATCCTCCACTTCCTCATCCAATTTTGTAGTTTGTCCAGGTATTTAGAGGCGCGGCTGTTTGCAGTTTTTGTGCTTGGGGCAGAGCACCAGTATGCAGTGTCATCTGCATAGGTTTGTACGTCCTCGTCTTGTTTGTCAGCTGCTGGCGTGTCTGATGTATATGATATGAACTGCAGGGTGGAGGGGATCCCTCCCTGCGCCACTCCAGCTTCCGGCGTGAATATGTCTGACGTAGCGTCATTGCAGTGTACGGAGCATTGTCTTTTGTCAAGTTGCGTTTTTGTGAGACGAATCAGCTTGTTTGGGATGCCCATTTTGAGTAGTTTGAAAAGTAGTCCGTCATGCCAAATTTTGTCAAACGCACGTTCAATGTCAAGGAACACCGCAAGGGTGCAGTGTCCTCTGTTTATGCTGTTTGTAACGTGCGCAGTAAGTCTTAGTAGTGGGTCATTTGTCGAGTGATGTCGCCTGAATCCAGATTGCATTGTGGGGATCAAACCTTTGCCTTCCATGTATTTTGTTAGTCTGTCAGTAATTATTCTGTCAAAAGTTTTTCCGATCACGTTCTGAAGTGATATAGGCCGGTATGAGTAAGGGTCTGTAGTCGCTTTGCCAGGTTTTGGGATCATTATTATTTTGGTCTTTGTCCAGGAGTTAGGAACTGTCTCTTTGTCTAAGCAGTAGTTGAAGAGTAACGTCAGTATGTGTGTTATCCTTTCAATGGGGCTTTTTCTTAGGTGCATTCTGGTTATTCCGTCTGGGCCTGGAGCGGAGTTTCGTCCCGTGCAGATAGCTGTCAGTACTTCAGTTTCTGTAATGGGTTTGGTTAGGTCTATGTCGCTTTCAGTAGGAACTGTTATGGAGTTTAGAGCTATTGGCAGTTGTGCTTCCACCTCCTGTCTAAAGTCTTCGTCAAATAGCTCGTCCTCCGGGAAAGCATGAACATTTTGCAAGGTGCGTTTGAAGGCCTCGGCCTTCAGTCTATCGTCTGTCGTGGGTGTGTGGTCTATTATCAGAGTGTTTTGTCTTGGTTGTATTTGTCCTGTCAGTGTTTTGAATTTGTTCCAGAATTTGCGTCCTTCTTTGTAGTTTAGTTGTCTGCATGTATTGTCCCATTCTGTCTGTCTGTGTGCAGAGATAATTTGTCTTACTTGGTTGTTCAGTCTGTTCCAGATTGGTCTAAGGTCGTTGTTGCCAGTTCTTTTAATTTCTCTGTATATGCGCCTTTTTTGTTTTATTAAGGTGAGTGCTTCGTCAGGAATGGTTGGTCTCCAGTTTTTGATTGTCTTCGTGGGGATGGATTGGTCTATGGCTCTCTGGATTGTCTCTTCTAAGAGATTGCTTGTATATTCCATGTCTTGGTCGTCTGTGATTGTTAGTGGAGTCATTAGGCCTCTAGATATGATATCTTTGTATTTTGTCCAGTCTGCTTTGTTATAAAGTCGGACAGTTCTGTCTTGAGGTGGAGCACGAGGGCCAGGGGCTGCTGTCGTGGTAAATATGATCGGTATATGGTCGCTGGTAATGCTGTCGTCTAGTTTTTCAAAAAGTATTTTGTCAGTGAGGCTGTTGCTGTATAGAACGTGATCGGGCGTCGAGCATCCTTGGTGTCCCATGTAAGTCGGTCCTCCTGTGGGCAGTCTGCATATGTTTTCCGTGATCAGTAGTTGAAACAGTGTTTGTCCTTTT
The DNA here is from genome assembly GCA_031002005.1 of Vandiemenella viatica. Lineage (NCBI taxonomy): Eukaryota > Metazoa > Arthropoda > Insecta > Orthoptera > Morabidae > Vandiemenella > Vandiemenella viatica. The sequence goes on from JARYHS010008451.1 coordinate 4,246, forward strand.
GCATTGTCCTGTGTGTCGTCTAGTAGCGTATGTCTGGCGTTTAGGTCAGCCATTATAATGAAGTTTTGGAAGGTAGTGATATAGCGCAAGAAGTTTGTTGGGAGGTTGTTTCGTGGCGGATTGTACATGCAGACCACCAGTAAGTCATAGTCTCTGTCTTTTGTGATGATCACCATCACCGCTTCGGTGTTTTCGTATTGGAGGGGGAGGGGGGCTTGCCTAGCCGGTATGTCTTTCCTCACGTATAGCGCCACCCCTCCTCTCCCGTCTTGTCTATGTTTCGCAAAAGTGGAGAAGTCACTGAGTTTTGCTTCGTCATCTGTCTTTGTCCACGTCTCAGCTACCCCTAAAATATGTATGTGCTTCCGGATGCAGCGCTTCAGTAATGTCTTTCGTCGTCTAATGCCTGCTGCGTTTACGAAAAGAAGGTTATTTTTCGGTGTGTCAGCCATTTTTTTGTCTTTTGTGTCGTTGGTTTTTTGCGTTAGGTCTAGTTTGTCTGTTGTGTATGGGCAATTTAAAGTTAAGTTTAAATGGAAGGCCATTTTTGCCATTTGTTAATCGTGACAGAGATTTTGTGACCTGTTTGGTTGATTTTAACGTCTCTTTGATAGAATTGTCTGAACACCCTTTTAAGTAGTGCTTCCACATCCTTTCTCTTGTCATGAAAGAGGTTTAGTAGAATGGTTGTTATTGACCTGATGTAATTGTACTGTGAGTGGTGTTGTTCATATATGTCCTCACTTTGTACAGGTGCTGGTGTGGGCTCATCTGTTGACACAAGCATTTGAACAGGCATGTTGTCTTTGACCTCCTTTGGCCGCATTGGACATTTGAAGGAAAGACCTGAATGGTCTCCCCCACAGTTGCTACATACTGGGTGCTGGGTAGTGACTTTGCATTTGTTTAGGTGGTGGGGTTCTCCACAGTGTGGGCACTTCCTAATTTGCTTGCACTCCTCGGAAGTATGGTTGTACGAATGGCACTTCGTGCACTGACCTGGCATTGGAGGGGGGGGGGGGTTTGGATTCTTCAACACGATGTAACTTGCCAAAGAGTCGTAGTCCATCTCTGTGCAGTCTATCAAGTGTGTCTTGGTCGTGCGTTAGTATTCTGAAGAGTTTAGTTTCTTTTTGGAGGGCTTTTGACGAAATTCTCCAAGCTTTAAAGGGTTTCAGTCCTGATTCTTTCATTTGGTCCATCACATCCTCGGAGGAGATGTCATAGTCAACTCCTTTTGCAACCACGCTAAAGGCAGGTTATCTTGGGGATAGGGGTGGGGGGGAAGTTTTGTTTCTGTCTTTAAGTTGTATCACTGATACCTTTCTCCCGAAAGCAGAGTCGAAAAACATTGGTATAATGTCCACAAGGTCGGGTCTTGTTGTCTTAACAATTAGATCTTTGTTTTTGGTAAGGAACATGTTCACTATGGAGTTGATGGTTGAGGAGCGGAGTCTTTTGAGTTCTGAGTATATTTCTTTTTGTGTGAGCCCTGACGGAATATTTTTGACGAGGAGGGTCTGAATACTTCCGAAGGATACTTCTTCGTCAGTGTCTGACTGTTCTGCAGATTCGGACTCTCTGCAATTTTCAGTAGTGGGGGGAGGGGGGGTCAGGTGGGGTAGGTGGCGCCATTTTCCTGTGTCGTGTCAGTCAAGTCGAAGGTAGTCTTTGGTCCGCTATCCTCTGCGGGGAATCGTGCGCCACTTTACGTTAACACCGCTGGGTTTCGGGCAGCAAACACGATAGGCCTACACGCCCGCGGGTATCCGAATGAAATTCGGGCCCTGGAGCGGAATAATTCCCTAGTGGGGGACGGAGAGGATGCTCCGTGCAGAGGACAACAGCCAATCTGTGGAGCAGATGCCAGGGCACAATCTTCTGGGAAAACTTTAGTCCCAGAGTGAAGGGAAGTTCTTGCGCTTATGCGCATCTCCTTCCAGATCTTGAGGTTGTCATCAGGTTTTTGTCATTACTGGATTTGCCAGGTCCTTTTTGAATTTGCTTCGATATATTTTGTCCTGTCTGGATTTGTCAATCCTGATTATTGTAAACGTTGTTCTGGGGCATCTTCGTTTGCCAGTTTGACTGGCCATCTTGTTGTATTATAGGTACTGCACATGCTTTCCCAGTTGTTGGATAAGTGGGTTCTCATGTGTTGGACATTGCTGGTAGAGTTTCTTCGCTGCGATCTTGAATCGTTCCTTGAGTTTTGGTAATCCGCTGATCTGATGTAATTGAGCTGTCGGAGTGTCAATAGGTAGCTTGTAGGCATATCTGATTGCACGGTTCTGGATGCGCTGGAGAGGCTTGATGTTGGAGGGGGCAGCATTGCCCCATACCGTAGCTGCGTATTCGAGAATGGGTCTGATTGCAGCTGCATAAAGGGTGATAGCGGTATGTGGATCCAGTGTTGATGCCGGATTGAGGACTGGATATAACCGTCTCAATATGCTCATTGCTTTTGAATGTGTATTCTTGATGTGCTCCTTCCAGGTGAGCCTCCTGTCCAAAGTGACTCCCAGGTAAAGAGCAGTTCGGGTCCATTTAATGCTCTCACCTCGTATTTTGATGGACTGCAGAGGGGGTACTTTTCTTCTTGTTATGATTATTGCTTGGCTTTTAGTAGCATTAAATGCTAATCGCCATTTCTTTGCCCATAACTCGATTTTGTCACAACCTCTTTGTAGCTTAGCCACGGCATTTGAGGCTCTAATGCTTTTTGCATATAGGGCAGTATCATCTGCATATAGCGCACTTTCAGTCTGATCCGTTCTAGGTATGTCAGCTGTATATAGATTATAGAGAACGGGTCCGAGGACGGAGCCTTGCGGTACCCCTGCTTTGATGTTCTTGACCGAAGAAACTGCATAACTGTGATAACGCGGAACGTACGCCCATTCAGGTAGTTCTTGATAAGTTTGATGTGAGGCAATGGTATCCCCTGTATCAGGAGCTTATACAGGAGACCTTCATGCCAGACTGAGTCAAATGCACGACTCACGTCAAGTAAGAACGCACCAAAATATTCTGCGTTCATTGCAGATTCCACTAGTCTAAGTAGTTGCTGTGGAGTGGAATGGTGACGCCTGAAGCCAAATTGTTCGTTGGGTAGGAGTTTTGTAGCATTGATATGGAGCCGTTTTAGGTAAATCTTTTCAAATACTTTTGACAGGGTCGGCAAAAGGCTAATTGGTCTGTATGATTTGGGTGACCTTTTGTCTTTTCCAGGTTTTGGCACAGGAACAATTTCGGCGTGCTTCCAGATTTTGGGATATTCTCCGGAACTCATGATTCTGTTGAAGGCCGATGTAATGTAGGCGGTTACCACTGGCGGCAGATGTCGTAGGAGGTGGCCACCTATATTATCACGACCAGTGGCTTTATTAGTATCGACGTGCTGGAGCAAGTTGGCAACTTCTTCTATCCTGGCAGATTCAGTGGTTGATTCATTGGTTCTAGCTGAATTTAGATGACTCTCTAGTTCTTGCTTGACTGTTTGAATGTGTTTGTCATCTCGGGGGTCCTCGATTGGACGGAAGTTCTCTTCAAAGGCTTCGGCCAAAGCGTCCGCCTTGGCTGCTGGGTCAGCAGTAACAACATTCCTAACGGTTAGAGGTGGCAATTTTTGTTTTTGCTGAAGGATTCGCCTGGTGGTTTTCCAAACTGACCCATTTTCGACTGAGAGGGTTGTTACAAGGCCTTCCCAATCTCGTATGCGATGTTTGTTGACCTCAGCTGTAATCTCTCGCTGTAGGCGATTTACTACTCTTTTTGTGGCTGGGTCCCTAGTCTCTTGCCACTCCCTCGTAAGCTGGTTTTTGAGGGTTATAGTGCGGCGGATATCTGGAGGCAGTTGTTTTGAGCGTTCTGGTTGTACTCTGGGAGGCGGAGTTGCGTGGTCAGCCGCAGAGTTAATGAGGTCAGTAAGAGCTGATATCGCAGCACAAGGGCCGACTTCAACCGGGGACGGGATGTTAGTGATGTGTTCCGAAAGAAATGCTTGGAAAGCATCCCAGTTAGTACGCTTTAGGTCTCTGGCGTGTTTGTTCTTCCGTAGAGGTGCACCCACCTCCAAATAAAAGATCACTGGGACGTGGTCAGAAGAAAGGGCTGTTTTGGTTGTGACAGCAATGTTGTGTCTTAGACCCTTTGTGATTCCAATATCAAGGACATCTGCGATAACTCTTCCTCTGAAGAATGTGGGCTCAGTTGGGCCCCATGGTACCGCATCATTTCTTTCAATGGTTCGTAGTAGACGCCGGCCATTGATGTTGGTAAGCCTTGAGTCCCAAGCTGTATGCTTGGCGTTGAGGTCGCCGGAGCAGATACAGCAGCAGCCACAGCCAATTACTGCTCCGTTGAGCAGAGTAGGGTGGAGTGTATTGTCGGTAGACATTTACTCCAGCTTCATTTTGATGGGGCATTTCTTCTCTGTTGGTTTGTCGTCGCGTTGGCTGTCGATGTTTTCTTGTGCTGAGTGGGTGCCGCCGCGACCTTCTTCCTCAGAAGTGATTGGCCGCAATTTGTGTCGTTCCATTAATGCTGCCTCAGGGGGGCAGTGGTGTCTTCTTTTAATGTGAGGTGATTTACGAGCTTTGTGAGAAGAGTGATGAGTGAATCCAACCTTTCTTCTCTTTTATCTGATGATTGACGGGTGGTGTGGTCGGATGATTCTCTGCCGGTGATCTTTTGCCTGGGTTGTCTCTTTGGTGGACGCCGTCTGGTGTGATCCATGTGATACTTAATCTTCTCCGTTGGCATGGCCTCTTGTCGTCTTGTTAGCGGAGAGCAGTGTGATTTCCGGCGCTCCTCTGGCAGTGTGTTAGCAGTAGGTTTTTTTTTTTTTTTTTTTTTTTTTTTTTTTTTTTTTTTGTCTCTGCCTCAACGGCATGTTTATGAAATAGTTCCGTTGCCGGAGCAACACTACTTAATGTGTCTCTGTTTAGGATGGGATATTTCGGTGACTCTATTTATTGCGCTTTTGGGGGGAAAAGGGCTATGGGCGCCTTAGGCGCCCTTATGTCAAAACCCCCATAGGGTTCATATGATATCTGGGGAGCATCGCCGTGATCAGCTGCGTAAGCAGCTGGACGACTCTCCCCAGCTGGTTGTCTGGTTTTTCTCCTTGGTCGTGCCTGCAGCATTGTTGGGGCTGGTGGTGGACCGCTTCCTTGTTTAGTGGTCTTAACCTGTGGCAGATTGGGTCGTCGACGATTGTTTCCCTGGTCTTCTTCTCTTGGCGTCGTCCTTGTCTTGCATTCCGGGTGTGGTTTGATGTGCGTTGGCTTCGTTCGGGCGAGGCTAGTAGTTTCTTCCTCACAGCACATCCGACGTAGCTCGCCAAGTGGTCAGCCCCGCAGTTCGCACACGTCGGCGTGGCTTCACGTGGCCGCGTGCAGACCGCGACGCTGTGGGCTCCCCCGCAGCGGACACAACGTACTTGATTGTTGCACTCAAACGCCCGGTGCTTGAAGCCCTGGCATTTAAAACATTGGCTGATCGTGGTTGGTTTCTTGTGCCAACCATCCCTGGTGATTTGGTCTTTCCCTTGGCGACTGGTTCCCGCTGGACGCTCGGCTGCTGTTTCCGTCCGGGGGTGGCTCTGTCCAGGTTCCCGTCGCGGTTCTTTTCTCTTGTCTTGTAGAGGAACATCGGGGTCCTTGGTTCCAGTTGCCGTTTTTTCCCCACTTGGTTGCGGTTTGTTTTGGTTCCTTCGTCCATCTAGGCGATCGATGGCTGTCTCAACGGTCTTCTGGAATGTGCTGTCAGTGATGAAGGCTGCCAGTGCTGCCCTTGACTTCTCCGGAAGCGTCGCCATCTGGTGGAGTATCTCGGATATAGTAGCCTGCTGGGGCGGCGAGATGGCTTGGAGCAGGTTTTCCATGGCTACTTCGGTCGCGGCTCCATGGTCGTCGATCTTGGGTGCATCGATGCTTGGTGCGGCAGTGCCCTCCGTCTCCCGTGAGCAGGGAGGTTTGTCGGCTTGATTGTTTCTCGGCGTGGTGGGGGGCTCTACCGCCTTCATCTCGAGGAGTTTGGCATCGAGGGCATCCAGGTACTTGTCCTCGTCGAAGTTCCCTGCATACACTGTCGGGAATGGAACATGTCTTGACCAGTCCATTTCCTCCTCGATGATTGGCTCGGCGAGGTGTGCGTACTTTGACTCGCAGAGCGTTCGAGTAAGCACCTTGATGGTTTCGGAGGGAAGTCGCCAGGCATAGACTTCTCGCTGGTCTTGACTCTCAGCTCTAGCGCCCATGGCCCTCCTTCCTTGAGGAGGTGGGGCAGACAACGCTCTCTTGACGTCTGGTTGCGGGCTGCGTATGTGACCTGCTACTCGGTTGAGGATTCTTCCTACTGCGTTGCTGCTTCCATGCTCGACAGCCGCGGTATGAAGCAGCATGTGAAGAGCTGCAGTTGCAGCAAACGGCGTCCTCGCGACGCTGATTGCATTCTGCGACATAGTGTCCACCACCACAACGAACGCATCTAGCTGGCTTTGTGCATTCGCTAGCAAGATGCCGGAATTCTTGGCACCTGTAGCACTGCACCAGCTTGCGTGGCTGTGGTTTTTCTGCAGATTTCTGCGTAGAAGTGCCGGCCTTCTTCGTCCTGGGTCAGGAGAGTGTGACTTCATAAGATGTGGAGTCCTGCTGCAACATCAGGATGGCGGCTTCAAAGTCTTCAGGGCAGGACAGCAGGATCTTTAGACCCAGATGGTCTGGCCAGCAGAATACAGGAAGCTTCATGGCACTCTGCATCTGAGCCAGTAAGATGCAGTAGTTCCCTGCATAGCTGACGGTGATCGGTGGTACTGGGCCTACTTGTGCGGCAGGGAAGATTACTGGAGCTGGCTCACCATTTTGCGAAGGCGAAGGAGTTGGTGAAGAGGGTTGTGTGGGCCTTATCGGCGTCTTCTTGAAGTTGCGGTACGTCTTTGGGTCGTAGCTGTAGGTCTGGAATCTTCTTTTGGTGTCTTCAACATATTCCTCCCAGACGAAGTCGCTGGCCAGAGGGGTTGGAAACACAAGTGCCTCCGGCCACGCCTCGACTCCTCCAGCAGGACGATACTTAGTGACCAGGTGTCTGTGGTCGCGGCTAGTCAGGGCCTTCTTGAAAGTGGCAGCGTCGCAGGTGGGAACCCGCCAGCTGAACTGAAGGCCGTCAAGGATGACTGAGATAGCGAAACTCCAATTTTCAGGGTTGCCTCGTGCAAGGCGTCTTTTCCAAACTTTAAAGGGCCAGTCTTCTGGTCTGACTTCTTCCATAACATGTTCCGTGGCCCCTGGTGGAAGGTGGGAGGCCTCCGCCAAGAAGCCAACTTCCCGCGGGAAGGCGCCGGGTGGTTTGAATTTCTTCCTCCGTTTAGCCTTCTTGTTGACGGCGAGCTTCACGGTCGACTCGGAGGCGCTACTAGAAGCTGTATTGTCTGCCTTAGTGATAGCAGATAGGCACGAACGAATAGACTTGGCTGCACCAGTCTGCACAGGCGACGTGGATGCCATCACGATGCGTGTCGTCGTCGGCTTTTTTTTAGTGAGTGCACCTGCCGGAGCAGATGCCTGCCTACAGCCTAGTAACTGCTCCGTTGAGCAGAGTATAGCGGAGTGTTTGTAGCTAGACATTTACTCCTACAGCATTTGGATTGGTTGTAGCTTCACTGTCGGTGTGTCTTCGCGATAGGCTGTTAGTGATTTTCTTCTCTAATGGTTGCCGCCGCGTCCTTCTTGTTACATCAGAAGTGGTACGACGCGT
>JARYHS010008453.1:0-17830 GCA_031002005.1 Vandiemenella viatica
TAATCTCACAAGTATAAATATCTTGTGTTGTGGTTTTAGGAAATAAAGCTCATACTTTATCCTTTCCAGAAAAAAAATAGCTCTAATCAATGCAAACTTATGAGCGTTGAGCATAAACCCAGGTCTTTGTTACAAATTTCTTTCAAAGTGGCATATTCAGAGAGCAGCTACTGTGTTCTAACAAGCCTCCCACAGGCACAAGCAGCTTCACAACAACTCATTACCCTGAAACTTTCATATCTAAATGCTGCACTATCAATGTACTTTCTCTTCACTTCTGAACACGAAGGAAGTAAATTCTGACATAACTTTATTGTACAGTTCAACTTATATAATAATAATCTGAAAATGATTCATAATTGTTATACATAGAAACACTGTATTGTGTAAAAACAGAGATACTACAGCAGTCTGTGGGGTGAGTAGTTGGTGCTGGGTTGTCACCCACAAGGGGCTTTCACTAACGTGAATTCAGATTATTGTTTCACTTGATTTCAATATCCCCAATATCTTTGCTTGTATATACTCTGACGTTGATGAATACTGACGATTCAAATAAGATAAAATAAAACCAGAATCAGTTGGATGCTACTAACCATTTGATGATTAATAAAATGGAAAATTGTGTGATTGTTCTGCGATTCACTTTAAAACTGGGAAAAAATATCTTTAATTGTACACGGCGTTACAGTTTGAAGAAAAAAGTCAGCTTCCCAAACATTTTCTTGAAGCTGTGGTATGAAATATGTATTCGAACACAATTACATGGTAGTTCGTGATGCTATTACATTTCAGCTGATTTAAAGTTTGATGTGTACGTCTTTAAGACCTTTGCCTCGAAGGTTATGACTGAGAAAATATTTTTAACAAATGTAGGTATAACATGCCTATAATGTATGTGAATTTGAAATGCTAATTTAAGGCGGAACAACTGCCAAAATTAAAATAATTATTCGTTAGTGGTAACTAATTGTAGTTCGTGTTATATGGGGTAACCTAAAAGTTAATAGTAGCACATTTTTAATAATCATCCTAGGAAACGTCATTAAAGTGGTTACCGCCAGTTCACTACCGAAGTGGCTGTTAATTTAGTTTCATATTTATAACGACGTATGAAATATTTTAAACAGACTAAAAATGCGCTTGATTGCGTGATAGAACTTAACTTTTTTCCGTTTGAGACTTTTCGGCATTATAGCTGGTAGTGGTTTGTTAGAAAAGCAACGGGAAAAAACTTTGCTATGGCCGCAACTCGCGCTTAATTCGCCAGAATTAATTTCGGGAAGGTACAGCACAAATCTGAATAAGTGTTCTGGGAACTGAACCTCAGCCTTTCCGAATGTCACCTCACTCAACGCCCTTCGTGAAAACTTACCGATACAGCTCTGGCTGATTTTTGTGTTTAACCCATGGGATACTCTACGCAAAATCTGATGACTTTCTGTTCAATTTGAAGGGAGTTATCGCGCGTTAAGGCAGACACCGTGCCTGTTATTTAAGAGATTGCAAAATTATAATGTCAGTGTTTGCCCGACGTTTCGACATTGCTATCGAAGACGAGACCTGTGCGGCCATCCAGATTTCATTGTTCCAATATCATCTGAAAACGTCACACTGGAGTGAAAAAATTAAGGACGAAGTAGATGAAGTAACATAACATATTAAGTACTTGGTGCAAATGAATGAAATTGCAGCAGCATGTTTCCACAGGTCTTCCAAACGTGCACAGAGAGTTGGAAACCGAGCGTGGCGGTGTAACGGTTAGCGTTCTCGCCTCGCATTTCGGGAGGACGGTGGTTCGAATCCCCATCAGGGCATCCAGATTTGGGTTTTCCATGGTTTCCCAAATCACTCCAGGCAAATGCCGGGATGCTTCCTTCAAAAGGGCATGGCTGAATTCCTTCCCATTCCTTGTCCCCCATCCTTTCCCGTTTCTAAAGACCTCGCTGTTGAGAGGCGTAAAGCAGTTAAAAAAAAAAAAGAGTTGGAAGTTACATGGTGTGAGGGTAGCGCCAAATGTGTCTGGCCCTGAAACACGAGACAGCTGAAGGAACGGAACAAGACAGTGTGTGTGAATCAAGCGGGCTGTTACGGTGCACTGTGGTGGTGTTCATTACAAGAAAACTTCACATATAAAAAAATCATCAGGAAACTGAAAAAAGGACGAAGTGTGACGAGTGAAACCTAGGATTTTGGTAGTGCTCACAGCATTATTTCAGGAGCATGGCGAGCATTCTGAACCACAGGCACTGCTACGCAAAGAGGGGAGCTCGACCTCAGTCAACTACAGCAGCAGATGACGACCACATTGTGCAACAGGCCAGAAGGGACCCATCTCAAACAGTGCAGCGGGTGCAATTGCAACCACGTTTAACAGGACTACAAGGCACGCAATCTCACGCTCCATGGTGGCAGGGCAACTGCGTGGCGTTGGTCTATTTGCGTGACGACCATCACATTGTGTTCCATTGACAGCCACCCGTTTACGATGGTGCCAAGTGTATTAGGTGTGTACCGACGAGGAGTGGGGTCTTCTCAGACGAGAGCAGATTCAGTCTGAGTAGCGATTATCCACGTACCCACATCCAGCAATACAACCAGGAAAACAGTCGAACATAATCGTTTTAGTGGTCCAAGGGTTATGGTGCGGGAAGTCATAATGTTGAAAAGGCGTACTGACCTCCAAAACATTGAACGCGGAACACTCATCGGTTTACATTAGTGTGACACTGTACTCCTACACCCAATGTGCGTCTTTTCAGCCCAGACTTAGTTTTTATGTATGTCGATGCGCAATCACATTGGATAGTGCAGATTGAGGAGTTCTTGGAACGATAGGATATTCGCTGAATGAACTAGCCTGCCCGTTCCATAGAGAACGTGTGGGATGCACTGGAGACGGTTATTGCAGCACGTCTTCGTGCACCAGCGACGATCCAGCAGTCGTCAGTTACGCTGGTGGATGAATAGAACGTCTACTATAGGACCTACTCTCCATACTTAAAGCCTACGTGGAAACACAATAACGGAAGGCACCACAGGACATTTTAATTTCCATTGTCTATACTTTTACAAACAAATTCATAAAAATCTGTCAGAATGACCAAGAAGCATTCAGGATTCAACCCATAGCAGTGAATGTTCAAAAACATAACATTTTTTTTTTTTTTTTTTTTTTTTTTTTTTTTTTTTACATGTGAAATTCCACCATTACTATTGGCGGCATTAATTGCTATAGGTACACTTTTCTTCATAAGTAAGAGAGATTCTTCAATGGATTTTGCACAGCATACAAACCATGCCTACAGTTGTATGAAACTCTAGAATTTATTTAATTTATGAAAAAATGAATGAGCTATTAAATTTAAACTTCATGTTTCGAAAAAAATCAAATTTTTTGGTTAATTATCTCACTTTTTACCACAATTTTGAATAGATTTGGAAAATTCTAGAGTTTTGCATTAAGGAGTTTGTGTTTAATAAGCATAGCAAGTTTGAAAGTAATAGGATATTTATTTTGGATGCTACATGTACCTAAGTACAGGAATATGTGTTTTGCGGAAAACGGCCGTTAAAGTTACTGTGCAAAGGGGCGTTTCAGTGCGCCTTCATACACTTAAGACCAAATTACGTACCTTATAATCCCTCAAATATAATGTTTATACATCAAATTATGTAGGAAGATGTTCACTAAAAATAGGCATATTTTTGAAAAATCTATATTTTTTTAAAGTTTTTGACGTCCTACCCCCCTTAAAAAGCATGCATTGCTGTCCGTGGTGATCATACACCCTTTGTAGAACCATGTACTTCTGTTTGTAATGTCCAGGAGACCATCATGAGTGGAAGTGAGTTTAGTGTAGCTTATTGTCTCTGCATAGCGCCATGTCTTTTGTCTCTGTATAGCGCCATGTCTTCTTGTCTCTGTATAGCGCCATGTCTTCTTGTCTCAACACGTATTATTTCTGTTGCCTTCTCTACCATACTGTAGTAATTTTTTCTGACGGTAGTTCAATTTCAACGAGCTACGTTACTTGGCAGTAACATAGAATGCGAATGCTACTTTCGTCCTTAAGTTTTGCAATCGAGTGTGGTTGCTTTATATACGATATGGTAGATTACATTCCCATTCTTTCTCGATTAATGTTAAGCCCCGATTCTAACGAAGTATAAATGTTTCCGAGCAACAGCATCTCTCCTACATAGCGAAATATGCAGATGCAAGCGTTCAATCTTCATTGGAGTAATTAGATGTTTCCTGCTTTTAATGCGGTACTCACACGAAGTCGTGATACAACGTAGTACAATGTTTTGTACAAGGAGGAACATCAGCTATTTTAAATTACTTGACAACTGCTGGTTAAATGTGACTGCTGGCGCCGAAGCTTATTACCATTAAATCACAGGTGGTTGTTTTCTACTACATGTCACCATTGTTTGGTTGTGTGATATGTTCTTTCCATCCGCCCACTTCATCTCAGTTCGCCACTGATGATGCAAATGTTTCAGACAACAATGTTATACCACTTATTAAACGAACTTTGCGTTTTCATGTCCTAATTAGAGCACTTTTCTTTTAGTTCTGAAACTTATAATTTTCCGTAAAGATCTCTTCCACGGTATTAAGGAAAGATATTTGATGAAACTTGATAGCACGCCAAATGTAATATTCAGAGATTATTTCCTCAATGAAGAAACGTTCGATTACGTGCAGCCAATTTTGGAAGCGAATATTGAGAATGTTCATTGTTATGATAATCTTTTGGTAATATGTTAGTGAAAAAGTTAGTTGCTTGAAATCTCGAATCAATAGTTCAAATTAAATCTGTTGCTCAACCGAATGGAGTTGGCACGTCACAAATAAACATTTAACCGAGATATTTTTACTAAACTCGAGCAATATCACTGGACTTATTTTATTTAAAGCAACAAGAGACGTTCTACCAACATTAGGTTTCGAAAAGTACGACTTTGTAAATATGATTTAATAAAGATTTTTTGGCATATGTTGCAACTGATAAAATGTTTGGACATGTTCTTCCATTGTTAATAACGAAATACGCTGTGAGAAAAATAAAAAAATAAAAACATTTACAGGTAAAATTGTGACACTGGTGCAATCATTGCGCAATAGTAATGGAAAATGTATTTAGACGCCTGAAAATTGGAGAGGGGTTAAATCAGTCGCGAGAAATAGTTGCGGAAACAATATTGGCGGAAGAAACAGTCGAAGTAATTACCATAGCACTCGCGGCCAGAAACCTATCTGGTGAGGCGTGTTTGCCAATGTGTATCGTAATATCTCGCGTTAGGTTAGTACACATGTCTATTTTTTGGAGTGTGAATAAGGAAGAATGTTTAGTATGGTGGAAGAAAGTTTTTAAGAGTCCATCCCCGAGACAATTAGTGAAGTAATGAAGCATATAAGAAAGTTGGGTAGTGTTGACTATAAGAACACGACTAGCAAGTTTAAAGGAAGAATGAAATCAACGTGGTAGATATTGTAGGCAGCATAAACAAGGTTTGCGAGCTAAGCTGATATTATTCTGTAATAGCAACAAGAAGTACCGAAAATCAGTTAAAAGTTTTCTCTCTGAATTTAATAGAAATCGTCGGAAATTGTTTAGGAGTAAGTTTGGTGGCTGTGATTTTTTTTTTATAAAGTGCCAATAAACAACAACTCTTAAAAAATACTTATTTTAGCTAAAGGCCCATTGCGAAAGCATCTTGACTTGCTTCACGCCAGAAATTTTAACAGATCTACCAAACAATGTACTTCTACATTGTTATATTTTTTTATTAGGTGATGTATTCCGTAATAAAATGCGTTAGTACCTTTCAACCTGGATTTATAAATATGATGGTGTCTGTTTGTGTGTGGACTAAAGTGTTGAATGATGTTATTATTTACTAACTTCAACCGAGCACGCATGCACACTCTTGATTTTTGATGACGTGTAGTTATGTTTCTGTAAGAAGTCAAAAGATTTTCAATGCTGTGTTCAGTGTAGTATTTATGTTGGAGGCATGGAGATGTGTCTCAGACAGCTAAATGGTATTTAAAGAAATCTTCATCTTAATCACGGACCGTTTGCATACATTGGCTGGCTATAACCATTATTGTAATGTCAATAATAATAAGGACATCTGATACTCTACTTGTGTTCCTCATAGACAGCCCTCCATTTGTGCTGTTATTGTTAAAAGTTTGTAGTAAAACTGGGAAGTGTCGCGATGTTACGAAAATTGTTTACTGTCGACAATGACGTGTGGCCAGCATATTGTCAAAATGGAGAATGCTGTCTCGCAACTTAAGTTCTTTTCTTCCACAGTGCTTTACGTTGCTTCAGCGCGTCAGTTAAGAGAAAATCTTTGGTCACAATTAGCGTTTGCTCCCACAAATAATAATATTACTGCGATAAATGTGGAAAGATGTTTACTGAATTGGAGAATTGACTTCGTTCTTATAGGTACTGTTTGGAACTGGAACACGTGTGGCTTCTAGTCTGAGCTGTTACTCCAGTCGTAGACAGACTGCCATAACACAGGGAACATGCAGATAAGATTAGGCGGCGCTGTGGCGAAACAGACGGCGGAGACAAGGAGGACTGGTGGTCACGAGAGAAGTATGAGCTAACCCACGGTTGGAGTTGTCTGTATGGTATCGCAGCACTGAATGTTTGTTTTATATAAATACAGGTTTAGTCGGCAGGCTATATCAGGAAACTGAGGGGAAGGGAGGTTGTAGAGACGCTTACAGGTAACGATGGAGAAGAAGTTACTGAGAATTTGAAAAAGTCAGAGATTTTAAGTAACTGGTTTAGTGAGAGCATTAGGAACAATGAATCAGAAACGGGAGGGTCTATTTCGGAGAACGAGCTTAACAATACGATTAGAAATGATGATACTAAAAAAATTGAAATTCATCCTGAGGAAATCATGAAGGAAATAAGAAAGCTGAAAATACATAAAGGGGCTGGTGTAGATAATATTACTACAGATATCTTAAAGATGGCTGGGTGTGACATTGTACCTTATCTTGAAATATTATTTAAATTGAGTCTCGATACTTGCTGCTTACCACAGGACTGGAAAAGTGCAATAGTAGTACCGGTACATAAAGGAGGGGTGAGAAATAGAGTCGAAAATTTCAGGCCAATCAGTTTGACATCACTGGTGGATAAATTGATGAAAAGATTGATATGCAACCACATCAGAAATATATGTGAGGAACGTAAGTGGTTTTCAAGCAGGCAACATTGGTTCAGGCATGCATATTCATGCGAATCTCAGTTGGTGGGATATATGCAAGATATTTCAGATGAAATGGACAAGGGAGGCCAAATTCATAGTGTAGCACTAGATCTGTCAAAGGCGTTTGACAGAGTAAGCCACAAAATGGTAGTAAATAAGGTAAAAACATTGGAGTGGATAAGATAGTCATTGCTCGGGTTAAATAATTTTTAAAAGGTAGAAAAACAGAAAGTTAGGGAAGGAAATGTAGTATCAAAAGACAGTGGAAGTAAAAATGGGTGGTGCCCAGGGTTAGCGTCTTGGGACATTGAGCTATTCATTTTCTAATGAATAATTGTGTTGATTGTTTACTATCTGAAAATAGATTGTTTGCAGATGACATAATGCTGTATAAAAGGAATCAAAACGATAGAGGATCTGTAAACAGTTGCAGGGTGATCTGGACAGGAATATCTAAGTTGGGTTGGGAAACATGGGAATGAAGATAAATGCAAAGAAGAGTCAGCTATTAGATACACAAATAAAAAACAAAAGGTTAATTATGAATATAAGGTGGGGAAAGAATTGCTTGCTTACAACTTGAAATGAAGTATCTCGGCATTACATTTGATAACAAGCTTAACTGGGCAGGACACATAGAACAGGTAGTAGGTTGTTGTTGTTGTTTTTAGGGCTTTAGGGCGCGTCGACATCTGGGTCATTAGCGCCCTAACAAAAACAATAAATGACAATGTGGCTAAAATGTACCTCAATGGCCGCCTGCATGGCCGACTGTAAAGGGGTCGGCCATACAGACAGCCCAATAAAATGCTAAAATACAAACTGGCAAACCGCCCGAATGACCGACTGTAAAGAGGTCGGCCATACAGACGGTGATATAAATAAAATGTGCAACAATAAAACGATGGCTGTAAAATGGCCATAAATAAAAAGTACACGATACTGGCTGGTTGGCTGTAAGAGGGCCAACCAGCTTTATCAAACACTAAAACACCGTTCACACTGGCTGGCTGTAAACGGGCCAGCCAGATGTGGAATGTCAAACTAAAATAAAATAGTTACAATATTCTATATGGATTGGTGACTGTAGAGCGACCACCAATCCATTATAAAACCTAGGCTGATCTGCCCAGAATTTTAGGGGCAAGACCAGCCATTTTACAAAATTTTAAAACTTTTACCACATTGTCATTGTTTAAAATAATGGGCAGATCGTTAGCTAAGCCAACATCTGCCCTTACATTTAAAAACAGTACACAATCAGTTAAAATGTGGCGCACCGTCAACGGTACGCCACAAGCATCACATTCCGGAGGGTCCTCCCGGCGGAGAAGAAAGCTGTGTGTCAGAGGACAGTGCCCTATAGCGGAGGCGAGTAAGGAGAACCTCATCCCTCCTCGCCCGCTGGAAGGAGCTGCTCCACGGCTGAACGGTCGGTTTGACCAGCCGGAGCTTATTATGCTCTACTTCCAGCCACTGCCTCTGCCATAAACTTCAAAAACATTCCTCTTCGCCCGAGGCAAGGTCTGACTTTGGGACCGGAGCAAAGTCAATTCTGACCTTGTTGCAGGCTAACTTGGCAGCTTCATCAGCTGCCTCGTTCCCCCTGATTCCCACATGACCGGGTACCCAGCAGAATAGACCTCCTTTCACAGTGAATTGGAGGGAAAGGAGGGGCGTCCTGGATGTCCTGGACTAGACGGTCTGCTGGGTACATAGTTGCTAACGCCTGAATACAAGCTGAGGGAATCACAGCATATGATATACTTCATGTCGCGGCATACCTTCATACGCTGGAGCGACTTTAGCAGGGCATAGCACTCCGCAGTGTAAACACTGCACCTGCTATCCAGCTTGTATGTATAAGTCGCTCGAGGGAACACAACGGAGCAACCCACTCCGTTAGCCTGCTTAGACCCATCCGTATACACCGGGGTAAAATCGCGATGGTGATTCAAAACATCCTTAAAAACATTTAGATATACCCTGTCAGCGGTAAACAGTTTGTTGTAACCGCGACAGGTCTAAAATCATTCTGGGCCTCTTTAAAAGCCAGGGAGGAGATTTACTCCATCCCTGGTGATAAAAAACGGGCAGTTGACATCCGTATTCTTCTAAAATAGGCCTTTGTAACGGTGGCTGAATGGTTTGGTCGCTCTGCAGCGATTAGCATATAGCTGTTCAAAGTTTGGTCGCATCACTACGTCGTACACGGGACTGCCAGGCGTTGTGGCAATATTCACATAGTGTCGCACCATGAGGAGGATGCCGCCGGATGGAAAGCGGCGGCTCGCCAGACTCAGCACAAATGCTGGGTATGGGCTTGTGCGCTAAGCACCCGTGGCGAGTCGAATTCCAGGCATGGTGGACACGATCCAACATCCAAAGATAGCTGTCCCGTGCCGAACTGTAAACAATACACCCGTATTCCAACAGCGACCGTACAAAGGCTCGAATAAACTGTAGCAGGCAGGAGCGGTCGCACCCCACGACCTGCCACACAGACATTTTAAAACGTTTAAAGCTTTCAAGGCTCTGGCTTTTACATCTGTTAAGATGGGCAGCCAGCTTAGCCTTGTGTCTAAAATGAGGCCCAGAAACCGAACAGTATCAGTAAAACTTAAAACGGTGTTCCTCAAGGTAAGGTGGGGCTCTGGTAAAAGTCTTCTGCTACGGTAAAAAGTACACACCGGGTTTTCTCGGCAGAGAAACGAAAACCGGTGTGCACTGACCATTCATCCAGCCTGTTCAACGTGAGTTGCAGCTGCCGCTCTGCGCTCCTCAGGCTGGACGAAGCAATAAAAATTAAAAAATCATCCACATATAAGGAGTACCCTATAGGACTCCTTATTATGGCTGCAATGCTATTTATTGCAATTGCAAAAAGGGTCACACTTAAAACTGAACCTTGAGGAACACCATTTTCCTGTATAAAAAGATCTGAAACTTCACTACCGACTCGGTACCGGAAGCAACGATTTGATAAAAAAGACTTTAAAAAACGGGGCAGTTTTCCCCTAAATCCCCATTCATGCAGTTGTTTTAAAATCACATGCCGCCAGGTAGTATCGTAGGCCTTTTCAATATCGAAAAACACTCCGATCAAATGTTGACTGCGGATAAATGCGTCCTGTATGGCCGCCTCCAGCAGGATCAGGTTGTCCATGGTGGAACGGAACTTCCTGAATCCACACTGAAAGCGGCTCAGTAGGTTTTGGGATTCCAGACACCAGACGAGGCGGCGATTCACCATCCTCTCCAGTGTCTTCCCCACGCAGCTTGTCAAGGCAATACTACGATAGCTACTTGGCGACGTCTTATCCTTCCCAGGTTTTAAAATTGGTATTATCGTTGCTTCTTTCCACGAGTCGGGGAAGTATCCCTCGGTCCATATACAGTTAAAAATATCCAGAAGGTACTCTTTAGCATCATTACTAAGATGCCTCAGCATCTGGTACTGGATCATGTCAGGGCCTGGAGCAGTATCTTTAACGCTATTTAGCGCTGATTCGAGCTCCCAAAGTGAAAATGGGGTATTATAGGTCTCAGAGTCCAACGAATCGAAGCAAAGCTTGCGCCTTTCCGCAGCAGCTCTTCGCTGCTGGTCGCGCTGAGGCAAATTGATAGAAGAAGTGGTGACAGCGAAATTTTCTGCCATCAGCTGCGCTATGCTTCGTTCGTCGGTAACTATACATCCCTGATCCAGTAATCCAGACACTGGTGGGCGGGAGTACCTTCCGATATGCGGCGGATGGACTCCCATACTTTTGATGACGTAGTGGAACGGTTAATTGAGCTCACAAAGTTCTGCCATGACCGTTTCTTACTCTCCTTTATCACCCGACGCGCCTTAGCTCTTGCAATACGGAACGCTGCCAGGTTGTCGGATGTTGAGCACAACCTAAAACGACGCAACGCCCGTCGGCGTTCTGAATAGTGAAGTGATCCACCTTCTGTTGTATACTCTCACGGTATTGGAGCACACAGGGCGATGAAACAGCTGCCAATCCGCATTACTGACGTTCCATTTGCGTCGGGTGGCTCCCCCTCCTCGCTCAACAGCTACGTGCATCCAAATTGGGAAGTGGTCGCTTCAATGAAGGTCGCGATCCACCTCCCAATGGACCGTGTCCGCAATTGAGGGGGAACACAAAGAGAGGTCAATGGCAGAGGACGATCCGGAAGCAGTGGTGAAGTGGTCATTTGTCCTGTATTCAGGATACAAATGTTTTCCTGCTCCATCAATCTACCAACCACTCGGCCTCTGGGGCAATCGGCGTTCGAAACCCCACAACGCACTGTGTGCGTTGAAATCTCCTACGAACAGGAAGGGCCGAGTAAGCTGTCGCAATAGGGCAACAAGATCGTCATAATCGACGGGCCTCTTTGGTGGTAGATAAATGGAGCATACGGTCAGTTTAATAGGACCGTGTATCCTCACTGCCACTGCTTGTAGGTCCAGAGGTGAGAGCAACAGGTTCGGAGTGGACAGTGTTACGGACGAACACAGCCACTCCCCCCTTCGCTCGATCACCCTCGGTATCGTCCTTTCTATAGATGTCATAACCTCTTAGCACTGGCTGATGTTGTGGTCTAAAATGTGTCTCCTGAAGACAGAGACACAATGGATTAGACCGTGCTAAGAGTTGGACTTCTTTTTTGTGGGCTTGAAAAGCCGTTGACGTTCCACTGAAGTATGGGAGCCATCCTACCTATTTAAAACCACCCGCCCCGGTTCGGGTGGGTCCTCCGACGGTGATTGCTGAGGAACGAGACCAGGTCCGTCCACCAGCATAATTTCGTCTTCGGGGTCCGAAGACGATTTTTGTTCGAAGGCCTCGTGGTCTTGCGGATTTTTATTCCGCCGAGGCCTTCTCCCCTTCTTCTCCCCGCCAGTTGGAGATCTGGGCGGTTAAGCGGAAGGGGACTTAATAAACATAGTGGGGTCCGTGTTTTTAAACTTCGGATCCCGAATCTTCTGCACTGTTTGCCATCCGCTGTCGGCAGATGGCATTGCCTTTGCTACCTCTGATGCAGATGGTGCTTCTGCTGTGGGTGCTCTTTCTGCTAATGCAGAGGCACCCACGTCTGTAGCTACCGTAGCAGATGGCTGTGCTTTGGCTGGTGGACTCTTGGAACCTGCTGCCATTGTGGTCGGGTTAGCAGAAGCGGTGCCGCCGACGACCGCGGCCCTCGGTGTTAAGACCTTAATGGCCGTTGCACCACACTTGCACTGGCACGAGCATGTCGTGCTCGTGCCCGTGTCTACAACGGTCGTCTGCGTAGCAACGCTCTCCTTCCTAACGGGAGTTGATAACGTCTTGGCGAAGCTAGTGGCGAAGACCGGTGGCGCAAGCGCCTTAAACCGCTTCATCGCCTCGCCATAAGATAGTCGTTCCTTTGTTTTCAACTCCTGTACCTTCTTTTCTTCAAGGTACACTCGACACTCTCTGCTCCAGGCTGGGTGAGACCCGGAGCAGTTGACACACACCTGTGGGAGCGTGCAGCCAGTGCCTGGCTCATGAGCCGCCTTTCCGCACTTCCCACAGGTGGGGTTGCCCTTGCAGGTCGCCGTCGTATGACCGAACCGCTGGCACTTAAAACAGCGCATCGGGTCCGGTACATACGGGCGAATATTAAGCTTCAAATAGCCTGCCTTGATGTCTTTTGGCAACGTCGGAGTGTCGAACGTCAGGACGAAGGTGGCTGTCTTCTCAAGACTGCCGTTAACCCTTCGTGTGATCTGACGAACCTCGACCACGTGATCTGTTGACCACTCCTTAAGGAGTTCCTCGATCTCTAAATCCATAATATCCCGGCAGGTGATGACGCCCTTACTGGAATTTAGAGTTTTATGGAGTTCGCACTTCACTGCGAACTCCCCGAGCTTCTCACACTTAAGGAGTTGGACAGCCTGCTTGTGGGTGGATGTTTCCAAAAGCAGCGTCCCATTCCTCAGCTTTTTACCGATTTAAGGGTACCCGCTATACCCTCTAACCCTTTATGGATATAAAAGGGAGAGATCTTTTCAAAAGATCCCTCCACCTTTGTCATTATCACGAAGGCATTATCTATTAAATAATCCTTCTCGTTACTAGTGCTCTGTTCAGGAGGAGGGCTTTCCACCCTCGCACGCTTACCACTTTTTTGGGCGTTAAAGTGACGTTGCCCCTGCGGGTTGCCCAGGCCGCAGGAGGAAGGGTTTGGTTTATTATTTCTTCTCGTTTTGATCCCACGAGTTCGGAGGAACTAAATGTCGAGTGACGTGGAGCCCCCGCATCACGCCACCAAGCCCAATACAACAGGGGTGCGGCAGGTGCCCCTGAGGTTGTACGCTAACGGGTGGTTTGCCTCACCACCCATCCACCTCCTCGGCACGTTACTCACCTTGAGGTTGAGGGTTTTTTTATAGAGGTTTCTACCATCCTCGCGATCCGGGCGATGAAGCCAAGATCCCCGTTCTCCTAGGCACACAACGTTCCACCGCCACGCCCTACGGTGGTCGTTGAAGCATGGTAGGAGTTTACGGTGTGGGAAACTTGCGGCGCTCACAAGTTTCCAGCTCGGGCACCGCGGGTTCGCCAAACCCGTACCTGGCACTTGCGTACCAGGCCCCTGCGGGGAGTAGGCCTACAAAAAAAAAAAAAAAAGTTGGAAACAAGTGCATTTCTAATATCACCTAAATTAATAATGCCACCCCCACAAGAGAAGGAGAGAGTTTACAAGAAAAATGGAAGAAAAAAAGGAAAGACAGCCATTCTCACATCCTCACCTTACAAAACCAAACTGGATGCAGAGGAGAAGAAAAAAGCAGAGAAAAAAAAAGTTAAAGAAGAAAGAATAAAAGCTAAAAACAATAGAGCATTGGACAAAGATACAAAAATAAAAGGTGCCCAAAGAGAAAGCTTTCTTTCCAAACTAAGCTCCGAACAAAACGTGAAAATGGAAAGTTAAAGAAAAGAAAATGAGAATGAATCTTAATGGAGATGAAGATGACAGTGACTTGAATGAAGATGAAGAGGCTTGCATATTCTGCAATGAATTATATTCGAGCTCAAAGGACAGGGAGGGATTGATTAAATGTCAGAACTGTACGGGATGGGCCCACGAAGCTTGTACAAATTGTGAAGAAGATGACAATTTCGTTTGTGACTTTTAATCTTAAAATTAAATTTGACCTCATGTAGTGTTAATTTCTTATTTCATATTGATAAATGCCTCTTTATTTTCTAAAAACATGTAATTCTATACTATATTTTTTGTAAATGCTGGAATAATCTTTTTTACATGTAAATCTTATGGGTGCCTGTTTTACCCCACCCATGGGGCAAAACCGTCGTTTTTTCAACATCACAAAAAAAATTGACAAAAATTAAACTAGTTATCATTAATGAATTATACATGAATATGATACATCTTTAATATTCCGATAATATTAATAACCTCATTTTACAAAATATTTTTGGCAGAAGTCCGATTTTTATAAGATATAAAGTTAAGAGGTCGGTTTTGCCCCACTCTCCCCTACCAGATGTCGACATAGGTCCAGACTTATTTCAAATAGTCACAAAAAACATGATTCATGGCCCATGTGGTTTACTCAACAACAATTAACCATGCATGTCCGATCGCAGATGCACGAAACGATAACCGAGATATTTACTTACCGAGACTATCACTGGCAATGACGGATATCCACTCTATCGTCTATGATCAATTGAAGATGGCGGGAAATCAATCATCACTTTAAAAGTAAAAATCATTGATGTTGAAGTTGATACTCGTTGAGTTGTACCTAAGGATTGCAATCCCGCAGTGTTTTCAATCCCGCGGGATCCGCGCGGGATTTGTGCCAATCCCGCGGGATCCCGCGGGATCCGTGCGGGATTGGTACAAGCAGTTTTTTAACGCATATGTTTAAGACATAGTTACTTAAAACGTTAATTAATTAAATAATAATTAAATTAATAATTCATTTTTAATGTTAAATGATAAAAATTAACAGTTTTGATTGGCAAAATGACATTAAAACTTTTAAGCTTGTCTTAAGTATTTCGAGGTTTCCATTTTTGTTTTTTAATCTAAATCAATTTTTAAATCAACAATAAAAATGGAAAAAATTGTCTTCGGTCATATTATGTGCCTTACAACACATCACATAAGTTTAAAAATATGGTTTGCTTAGTGGCTAAGTTACCAGAGTTTTTTTTTTTTTTTTTTTTTTTTTTAAATTCTAAATACACGTTCCATAACACCGAGAAAAGCATTCAATTTCACAAAGTGAAGTGAATATACTCTGTAAAGTGTAGACTTGGCTCAGAACAAGATCTCATAACTTTTTGTCACTGCACAAGCACGAGACTTGACTTTTTTTGCATGATTCATTATTATATCTCCTGATTCCTTGATTGATATTACAGTTGATTCAATGTTATTAAAAGAAACTACTCACCAACAAGTAAACTGTTAAGTATTTCAGATTTACTTATGTGGTGTAACAACGTTTTTAGAGTGGAAATTATTATTTTTTAGTACGAAAGGAGACTTTCTCGTCTAATGATTGCAGTGAAGTTCTCATAGGTTGTATCTCCGGATTTCATTGCAAACACACGAAATTACACACGCGAGGAAGACAGCGGAGGCAGCCGTCGAAGTATGATGTTCCTACAACACAATTCGTCGATAAACCCGTGAATACTTCATTATAACTTTTTTGCCTTTAGTCGAAATAATAACAAGGACAAGAGGGATTAATCGATAGCCTGAGCGGCACATGTAAGCAGGCGGCTTTCGTCAAAGAAACGCATTGAGACAGCGGCCAATACAACAGTAAGTCAAAGGATATACAATTGCCTTTTGAAAGCTGTTAAATAAATAGGGGGGTGTAAGGGTTTGGGAGAGACTATACTAGTCTTTTCCAACCAAATGTCAACCTCTCCTTCACGTGGTGCACCCTGTTTGCACGGACGAGGCTTTGGCGACTGAAAGATTCCCGGTATAAGGAGTCACCCACTGCTTGCCAACGGCCTCTGAAAAGAGGGCGGAAGAGCGGGGAGCGGTTCAGGGCACCCTCTTGCCCTTGGGGTTGGAAACGGCCCCTAAAGGCGGATGAATCAGAAATGATCAACGGCATGGGGATGCAGAAGGCAACGGGAAACCACTGCATTAAAGACCCAAAGGGTATCCCGAGGACATGTAATCCTCTCAAATTACATGTATCATGATGGCTTCTTCCTGGGTAAAATATTCCGGAGGTAAAATAGTCCCCCAATCGGATCTCCGGGTGGGGACTGCTCAGGGGGGAGTCATTAGAATGGATAGAAACATTCTACGAGTCGGAGCGTGCAATGTTAGAAGTCTGAATAGGGCAGGTAGGTTAGAAAACTTAAAAAGGGAGATGGAACAACTTAAGTTAGATGTTGTTGGGATTAGTGAGATTAAATGGAAGGACCCACAGGATTTCTGGTCTGGGGAACACAGGATAATTAGCACACAAGCTGTCAATGGAGTCACTGGTGTAGGATTTGTAATGAACAAGAAAGTAGGGAAACGGGTTAGTTATTATGAACAATTTAGTGACAGGATTATTTTGATGAGGTTAGAAACTAAGCCCGTCCCAACCACATTAGTACAAGTGTATATGCCAACGTCGCAGGAAGATGACGAAGAAATAGAAAAAATATACGCTGAAATTGAAGAATTAATCCAATATGTGAAAGGGGAGGAAAATCTAATAATCATGGGTGATTGGAATGCAATAGTGGGAGAAGGAAAAGAGGGGAATACTGTAGGAAGTTTTGGTCTAGGAGAAAGAAATGAGCGAGGAAGCAGGTTGCTAGAATTTTGTGAAAGATATAAGCTAGTAGTGGCGAACACACTGTTTAAGAACCATGCAAGAAATATATACACCTGGAAACGTCCTGGGGATACAGGCAGATATCAGCTAGATTATATCATGATCAAACAGAGATTCAGGAATCAAGTTCTAGACTGTAAAGCATACCCAGGAGCAGACATAGACTCGGACCATAATTTGATAGTAATGAAGTGCAGGCTGAAATTCAAGCGAATAAGGAAGCAGCATAAGCAGAACAGACTGGAAGTGAATAAACTGAAACAATCTAGCACAAGAGAAAAATTTGCAGAAATGGTAGACTTAGGTCTAAGAATTAACTGTGAAAGGAGCTCAACCGAGGACGAATGGAATGCATTAAAGACCGAAATAATGAAAGCTGGCAAAGAAACCTTAGACTTAAGGGAACAAGCTGCCCGAAAACCTTGGATCACAGAAGAAATTTTGCAGCTGATCGATCAGAGGAGAAGGTACAAAAATGCTCAGGAAGAAGCAGGAAAAGAGCAGTACAGGCAATTTAGAAATCAAATAAATAGGAAATGCAAAATAGCAAAAGAAAAATGGCTACAAGAAAAGTGTGAAGAAGTAGAAAAGGAAATGGTTGCAGGAAAAGTAGATGTTGCATATAGAAAGATCAAACAGAATTTTGGAGAAATGAAGAAAAGAGGTATGAACATTAAAGCTATCGATGGGAAACCTCTTTTAAGGTCAGAAGATAGAGCT
>JARYHS010008454.1:0-27596 GCA_031002005.1 Vandiemenella viatica
TTATTCAGAGGAAAAATCGGGATGTTTGTCGCAAGTACTGCATGTTATTTTCCCATACTATAAATGTAGGGAAAGGAGAACACCAAATAACTCAGGCTTTTACAAATTTAAAAAAAAGGCAGAGAAATGTTTAGCAAACATGAGAGGTTATCCTACCATAAGAAGTCCGTTTTGATCACTGAAAAAAAAAGCGATAGTTAAGAACAAGGCAGGAAGTGTTATCAATCAAGTAAATGCGCAAAGAAGACTGGATATTGACAATAGAAAACGGCTATTCCGTATAATACAAACAACACGATTTTGCGGAAGCCAACAAATAGCGCTAAGGGGTCATCGTGACTCTGGGCGAATAAGCCTCGAAAAACCAGACCAAAATGATGGGAATTTTCGATCGTTGTTGAGCTACCGAGCCAACAGTGGAGATAATATTCTTAAAGACCAGTTAACGACCAGTGGTGGGAAGACGATATACACAAGTTCTTTCATTCAAGATGAACTTATTAACACATTTGGTCACATAATACAATCAAAAATTGTAGAAAATGTCAGTCTGTTTTTTATTCCGTTTTAACAGATGAAACCACCGACAACAACCAGTTTTCTCTCTGTGTACGTTATGTAGAGGACCAAAGTTTCAAAATCAGAGAAAATTTTCTGACATTCGTTCCCATTTATGACTTCACTGGAGCAGGTTTGGCTAACACAATATTAGAGAACCTTGTCAACATTAGGATTTGACCTAAACAAAATGAGAGGCCAAGGGTACGATGGCGCAGCCACGATGAGTGGGCAATTCAGAAAAGTACAAGCTTCCATCAGAGAAAAGCTACCGTTGGCCCTGTATACACATTGTTCTTCACACACTCTAAATTTGTGTTTGTCAAAGTGAGCAGAATACCTTCTATACGAAACTGTATGGGTGTCATAAAAGAAATCTGTGTTTTTTTTTTTTATATATGTCAGCAAAAAGAACAGAAATGTTGAAATCAACGATTTCTGAATGTTGTCCAGAACAAAAGAAAAAGAAACTTATTTCAATGTGCGAAACCCGATGGGTAGAAAGACACGACTCCGTAACTTTATTTAAAGACATTTTAGAGCCTATCTTTCTCTCCCTTTGCAAAATAGAAGAGGAATTCAGTGACTCAGCATCTAAGGCTCACACTTTAAGCAGTGCTAGTAGTTAATTTGCATTTCTTGTTAATCTTTTTGTTTTGAGCCTGATGCTATCAACCACGCATAACTTATCTGAGCAGCTCAAAGCAAAAATATAGATCTTCCACAGGCCTTGACTAACGTTACGAGTGTGTTACACCTTCTGTCGAAGGAGAGGGCAAATGCTGACAACTCATTTAAAGCCTTGTATAATCAAATAATGTAATTCGCTGCTAAGCTTGACATTAACGGAAGAGATTACAAGAATTTGCAGCCTTACACCACAGAAGAAGAACTATATGTTTATGTGCCATATCTGTCGATTTTTGTGACTCACTGAAAGAACGCTTTGAATCTCACAAGGAACCAAACAGTTGCATCCTTACAAAACATCCTTCCACAATTGTGTATCATAACAGATTTCGGTTCATTGGAGGCTGCTTTGAGTTTCTATGAAGAAGATTTGTCACATAAAGAGATTGTGCGAAGAGTTTATGTTATGGAAAGAAAAGTGGAGTCAGGAAAATCTTCTTCAAAAATGGCTATAAGCTCTCTAGAAACATGTGACAAGACTTTCTTCCCCAACATTTATACCCTTCTGAAATTACAGTTCTTCCTGATTCTGTTGCAACCGTAGAGAGAACTTTCTCCAGCCTGAGAAGACACAGAAGACTTACCGAAGGAGCAGCACATCTGAAAGTAGGCTTAAAGGACTTGCTTTACTTTCTATCTACAGAGACAATATAGTTAGTGATGATGGAGTTCTTGATAAGTCTTCTCCAAAACGATACTCAAAACAGTTATTTGAATGATAGTTGACAAAACACATATATGCATGTGTATATAAAAAGAAAAAATAAGGGTCTTGGCAATTAATACATCCATGACAAAACAAAACGTTATGTATAGCTAGAACCCCTCCAAACACGATAATCGAAATCGCGTATTTGAATCTTTTAGTTCCGATAAGTGTTTACAGATGAGACACTATTAAAATCTTGATCAATGTTTGAAATAATAGTAACTGAGATCTTTTTATCATTTGGTTTGTTTAAAAATAGATATATTTCTATATGATTTAATGTGAACAATAAAGAAACGTGATATCGGTAAAGTAAAAGGAGCATTCAGCGCAAATTACCCTCTAAATATGAGCAGCAAAACTGATATAAAGTATCATGGGGTGTGTGCTTTAAAATTCTTAACCTAACCTTACATTAATCTTGCCCCCCCCCCCCCGAAAATATATATATATTCGCCACTGCTTAATACACATATTTTTAGCTGATTTGGATTGTGTTTCAGTCAGCATCTGAACAGCAAAGGTTTCAGAAGAAATATTTTGACCCCCTTTATTGACTATCCGTTTGACAAACTTGGGTGACTTGAGAAGTCTTTTGGATGAAATGCTTCATGAAGAATTTATCAGTGAATATTTGAAATTGTGTATTTAACTTGACCTACAATGTATGCATTTCGTATTCTCAATTTTAATTAATAATTTTCTGTAATTATTTCTTTACATTCTACCATTGTTAAAGAATTAGGCATCTACTGCCACTACCCACTATTCAGTTAAAATCAAATTTAGAGCTGTTTGAAACTTAATTTTTCATTGATCTTCTAATTTCATAAAATAAAAATTGGAAGAGGCTAAAGGGAACAATACCATTAACATTCTGAATTAACTTTGTTTTGTGCTAAAAAATCATTTAAAGAAACTATAGTTTGCCTCATAAGTTGTTGGTAAACTATCAGTTCAATTGCCTTGATACTGTCCTAAAGTTGCCCCACAGATATCTACACTTTAGAAAATGTTACCAAAATTTCTAGAAATTAGAGGTTATATTGCTTGACTACTATCTAAAAAGGTGGCTAAGGCACATATTTATCATTGTAACTGCTTGTTTTTACATCTTCTTCTAATTTTTCTTTGCGATATGAAAGTTTGCAGCACTTTCAAAATTGTCCTCAAATTAAAAATGGGTGCCTTTAATAAAAGTTTGGGAACAAAGTTCCTAACAACTGCTAATACAGAACAGCAAACAACAACACTTTGAATGACTATAACGAAGGTATAATACTTTGCAACTGGTGGCCGTGGGAGATTTAAAATACTTGAAAAATGTAGGTGTACCTTACCTTAATTGCTTTGTTCTGGATGATATTCATACTTCTGTTACACATACAGAACAGTAAGTTTAACTAACATACTAAAATTTACCTTGTTCCTATGCTTAATTTGGGAGTTACTTGGAATTTACTTACAGTGTCAGTTAAACCTATGGCAATAGGCATCAATCACCCAGGCCGTATACCTACTGTTTGTAAAAAGCATGCAGATTGTTTGTTTCAGACACATGTATATTTGACTTACATTCTGAAATGTCCTCATCCATGAATTTTCACATGGAACTGTTACATTTGAGTGACAACTCAGAATAAGCAATCAAATTACAAACTTATGGGTGCCAATAAAATTTTTAGTTTACTTCTTTCCTTGAACAAGTGGAACATTAAATGTGAAAGTTATTTAAACACTGTAGCTCTTACATAAAAAATCCACAATTGTGAGGAGAATTTTCTGTCTTGGAATGCTGATGCCTTGGAGACACAAAAGGTGTGTTTGTTAGGATTATTGCTGAAGTTGATTGGAAGATGGCGGACTGACTGACAGGAAACACAATATAACTAGCTTTATTAAAACATTTATTTAATGGTCGTAGAAACAAATAATTATATTATTTTTTATTTTTATTGTCGCGTTGTTCATCATTTATACGTTTATGAATTTCAGAAGCTCTGGTTTTATTTGATAATGAGTTTCGTTTTGGCCACTTTTGTCTTTTCATACTTTTGGCAATGACTCTCTTCTGATGATCAAGTTGTGGGAACAGACCTGCAGCAAAAAATGAACATATTGAGATCAGCTCACAATCTATAAAACTAAAAATACTTTTATTTTGATTATAAAGAATAAATGAGAAAGTGTAGTATCACATAACAGTTACTTCATAGTAATTTTGAATGATCAGCAGTTGGTATCAGTAGACATTATATACAAGAGTAAATACTGGAAGGAAACGTCAACTCACACTAACTAACATACTTTTTTGAAAAAATTCTATTGAATTAAACAGTATAATACTGGTCTAGTAATTTATAGATAATTACGAAGAAAAATTAAGTTGTAAGGGAAGACTTAAGAGGCCTTAAAGTGGTGTTGTAAAAGGGAGAAGGGGGCAGTGGTATTAAGTGTGAGAAAAAGATGATTAAAATAAATGAGAGGTAGAGAGGAGAGGGGTTCTGGTCTATTACCAATGGATTTATCAGCTCAGTTTAGAATGACAAATATTTTTAGAATTTGTGATGGGTTAACTCAGAAGAAATAACAAATGTTTGTTTGTAACTGCAAAGATGAAGCATTCAAAAGTACAAATAATTGCATATTTGTACATAGACACTAAACAGCTCATAAAATGCTTACAGCATTTCCAGAAATCAATATTATTTCTAAAAGGTGTGTTTTTTTAGGTCACAAGCTATTATCTTCTTTCATACCTAACCGAAATCGATATAATTGAGGTTTCATTTTAAAGATTAAATTCTCTGCTTTGGCCACATCAGATTTTAAGAAAGAAATTTTCAGATTTTTACCCTTAAACGACAATAATATCATTATTTCTTAAACACAGGTTTATTCCTCCCCCCAAGCTACTTATCTTCCTGGGTACTTAATAAAAATAGATATATCAGGTATCATTTTAAGAGTAAGGTATTCGCTTGGTAGATTATAGTTCAAGAAAGGAATTTTTTGGAATTAGACCCTTATAAGGCAAAGATATCAATATTATGAGGCCTATTTTTTAAGTAAGTACCGTTTTGTCATGCTGTGGCTGCAGCGCTACGGTCGGCATTCCGCGCACGCGCAATGGGTACCTGCATTTCTTGCCTACGCACTGACACCATTACAGTCTAATTCTTCCTTGTTTACATTGTTCACTGAGTGTTAAGATGCCTCCGATAATCGTGAGTCCCGCCGACTGTGAAGTACGGGCTGTTATAAGATTTCTTTGTGCTAAAGGCCTAAAACCGATCGATATTCATCGTGAGATCTGTGCAGTTTACGGACAAAATATTATGAGTGATGGAATGGTGAGAAAGTGGGTGAGAGCATTTAAAGATGGCCGCACAAATGTGCATGATGAACAACAGTGTGGGCATCCTTCGGTCGTTAATGAAGTTTGGTGCAGAAAATGGACAATAAGGTGAGAGAAAACAGACGCTTTACGATTTCCTCCTTGTGTGATGACTTTCGCAATGTTTCTTGTACAGGGTGGCCACAAGGTAATAATTTAAAAATTCCCTGATATTTCCAGGTTTTCCAGAAAAATTTGCCATATTTTTCCCTGATTTAGAAAGTTTATTTGCATGATTAAGATATTTAAAGTTTTAATTAGATTTTGATTGTAAATAATTAAATCTGGTATAAAACTCAAAAAATTAGAAAAAGAAACATGTTTAAGAATGTTTATTTGAAAATTTTATAACTAATTTAGTAATCTTATGAAGCATAATTAAAAATGAGTAGCACAAAAATAAGATAATGACTAATATGAACTAGAACAATTTAGTAATCTTTCAATATTTGGTAGATAAAATAATTGAAGATTTTTAAATTGTTCATCAGTAACTTGACTCAGTCAAAAGCTTAGCTTTTTTATGCCTTTCATCATTTGCTACACTTTTCTTTCCAAATCTTCTGGTTCAGTTATTGTAGCTTCTTTTGTTCCATCTTCAATTTCTTCTGTTGCCAAGTTAAAACTTACGCGTAAGTTTCCGAGAGTCTACGCAAGATAGCATGAACACGAGTTTGTAGAAACCATGCAATCGTGTAGGCTCACCTTGCGTGGTTGCTTGGGTGTGCCGCTCACTTTGGCAGCGGTTTATTTGGTGCATGTCAAAGGCACGAGCACGATGTTTATACTATCGCATCAATTCAGCATTTGAAAGAGCTCTGAATGACACAAAACTTTATAAATCATACCTATTTAGACCTCTGGTTAGTATTTACATGATCTTACGTATTATTTTCTTCCTGCTTTAATTCGCCTTATATCATAATACGAAAAAGTTATAAAGCCGTATAATTATCGCTATTCACATTTTGCTGGCATTGGTATCTTGAATCTAGGCTTTTGTTTTGATATTATAGGTTCAATTTTTCTCAAAAGAAGTTCAAAACCAGGACTTCGAAGATTCTCCACAAATTCAATATTTTTGGAACATCTGTTTCACACTTTGCTTGAAATTGTAAAGCTGTTTAGTGAAACATAAAAACATCTTTATAAACTTACTACTCTACAATTGCTGGTTTTATTCAGTAAAAATATAAATTCTGAGTTTACATGTAGTACTATAATTCTGATTTAGATGTCATCCACCTTTTTTAAAAAATATAATTTCGAATGCTGAGTTCCAGAGAGAGTTCATGTCAGCTCTCTCGTACGAACATCTCGTCATCCTATCTCGATGAGGCACAAGACG
The DNA here is from genome assembly GCA_031002005.1 of Vandiemenella viatica. Lineage (NCBI taxonomy): Eukaryota > Metazoa > Arthropoda > Insecta > Orthoptera > Morabidae > Vandiemenella > Vandiemenella viatica. The sequence goes on from JARYHS010008454.1 coordinate 6,703, forward strand.
AGATGCAAGTTGCTAGTGTAAATGTGGCATTTGTTAGCTATTTTATGTCAAAATATATAAGCTGAATTATTTAATGCAAAAGTTCAATATCAAAATAAATTATCAAAAAATTTCCAAATTTTGGGTTGTTGCAATTAAAATTCCCTGATAATTTTTGAAATTACTTGGATTCCCTGATATTTCCATGATATTTCAAGGTTGCTTTAAATTCCCTGATAATTCCATATTTTTCTAGGTTTTCCAGGTCTGTGGCCACCCTAATGTAGTGTTTTGTATGGCATTGTGACCGAGCACTTGAATTACCAAAAATTGTGCTCACGTTGGGTACTGAAAAAGTTAACGGATTGTAAGACCCTAAACTGATACCGGGGCTGTAGTATCGCTTTAGTGCCTTAACTAACAGTTCACTTGAATTAAAAGTTCTGTGGAATTTAGAGGAAATAATTTTAACTTGACCATGTAGCCCTTCTGGATCTCAACTGAAATGCTTAGAGGTCGCCACTAAATTTGTTTAAACCATAAACTTAGAAATGGTTTCAAGTCTACTATGAAATCACAAAGTCCACTTTGATAGAAAATCTGAAGTTTATTTAAAAAAAGTCACAATTTCAAAATTAGCATTATACAGTTGAGTAGGCGATTGAACAAACGTTTCCAAAATATTGCAGATTGTGGAGAGAGAATTTACCGACCGTAAACCCCTTTTGAAAATTTAAAAGTTTTAAGTAGACATTATATTCGCAGACTAACACACTGATGTCCCAACATGGCTGCCGAGTCGTGCCAAATTTCAATCGGCTACTTTCCACTCCGACACAAACTAAAGCAGGTTTACTCACTAACGCTCCCGAGGTAAAGACAAAGCATGATGGTGGCAGGGTCTTATATAGGAATTACCAAAACTAGTGACATAAGCAGCTGTACCACATCTTTTTGCTTCCGCGAGATAAAAAGTGTGTGTAATTTATTAGGCGATCCAGATTATTAAAAGAGTTTAAACTTTGACAGTGGCTATACTTATCTACTAGAAGTCCAACGGCAGTTTAGTAGGGAATTTCGAGTGATTAGTTTTAAATTTTAGTTTAATTTCCGCGTGGTGATACAAATCTCTGAAGCGAGGGGATTAACCCGACCATTTGAATTTATTCAGTTTTCTCCGAAATCCATGGAACTGCAAGTTACCTGAATAAAATTAGCGTCAAAATATTCTAAAAAAATTTACGAGCTCAATGGTGTAACTTACGTAAAAATCGGTGACCGGATAATGAAATTACAGCTTAGACAAGATTTGGTAAATTAACGGTTTAGAAGTTGTATGGTTTTTTTATTAATAACTTTTTAGGTACTATTTATATCAAAAAGGAAAAATTACCAGAATTTTCTCAGAATTAAATTACGTTGTTTGGAAGTTATTTTATCTCTGAAAGTGTTTTGGTTTGGTGGCAATTAATTCCTAAGTGAAGCACATGGCTTTAGTGACGAAATAATCTTTAAAATGTCTATAAAATCTATTCTACTGCATGAAATGAAAATATTTGATACTAGATTTTTAGTTCTTTCAGGAAATTTACTTTTTAGTTCGGAAGCTTTCTAGGAATCTGTGATAAAAATTGTTGAAAATGAAGTGCATTTATCGAAGTGTTTAAAAATTAATTTAAGTTATTTACACGGTCAGAAACTACGGAATTTTAGTGAATTTAGCTTTCTTTTGAATTATTATTATTTAAAAATTACTTTACTTCATTTGAAAGTGTTCAGAAATAGTGAAATGGTCACGTATCAAAAATCTACGGTTATAAATGGTACAATAACGGATTTTCCTATTGCAGGTTGGTTTAAAAGTTTCCTTATTATTATAAAAAGTTGATTTATTACTTTTATTAAATGTTGAGTCACTTTATTGCTGTTAACATTGCCCAAAAATAGTGAAATATTCACATGACAGAAATCGATCATATAAAAGTGGAACTATCATTGATTATTCTATTTCAAGTTAACATAAAGTTTCTTTACTGTTATAAAAGTTTATTTAGTGCTTTTATTAACTATTGTGGGTCTTTACTGCATTTAAAATGGTTTAAAAATAGTAAAATTATCATATGGCAGAAATTTATTGTTAAGAAGTTGAATTACTAGGAATTATCTTATTTTCAATTAAAATGAAGTTCTCTTACTATTATAGAAAGTTCATTTAGGGCTTTTATTAAATATTGGAGGTCTTTACTGCTTTTAAAATGGTTTATTTAGTGAGTTAGGTTGTGGTATCAGCTTCCTATATGTTTACTTTAAATTTACTACCTCTCTTCTCTTGAAGCTAAGGAACTAGAATTTGCTAAAATTCTAAGGTGCTTACAGGATGTGCACAAAACCAAATGTTTAGGCAGTGCACTGACTTTCCTTGAGTGGTACCACAATGATGGTGATGATTTCTTAAGCCAAATAGTTATGGGCGATGAGACATGGGTGGCCTACGTCACAACTGATTCAAAGCAATGGAATGGCGGCATTCAGATTCACCCAAAAAGTGAAGTTCAAGCAAACGATTTCTGCCCGGAAAATCATGTGCACAGTTTTTTGGGACAGAAAAGGAGTATTACTTGTGGAATTTCTGCCTCGTAATGAGACAATCAATGCAGCAGCTTATTGTGAGACATTGAACAATCTGCGCCGTTCAATCCAGAACAAAAGACGTGGCAAGTTGAGCAAGGGCATCGTTTTGCTGCATGACAATGCCCGTCCACATGTGGCTAATCAGACCAAAGATCTCATCACATCTTTTCAATGGGGAACTCTAGATCAACCTCCGTACAGCCCTGATCTGGTGGCCAGTGACTACCATCTGTTCCTGCACTTGAAGAAACACCTGGGTGGTCAGCGTCTTGAAGACGATAACAAAGTCAAAACAGTTGTGATGCAGTGTTTAACAAGTCAGGTGGCAGACTTCTATGAGGAGGGTTTTCAAAAACTGGTACTACATTATGAAAAGTGCCTCAATATTGAAGGGAATTATGTAGAAAAGTAGAGTAAGTTACAGGCTATCATGTAAAAATAAAATTATTGAGATATATTTGCACGTCTTTTTTTAATTTCAAAATGGTACTTACTTAAAAAACATGCCTCATACTACTACTTTTTTTTTTTTTTTGTCACGAGCCTTTTATCTTCCTTGATATGTAACTGAAATCGAGAAATGAGGTATCAATTTAAAGACTAAGGTATCCACTTTGGTCACATTGTATTTTTAAAAAGGAATTTCTCTGCATTCAGACTGGCATTGACAAGGATTGAGAGTATTTTTTTCAGGTTTGTTGTATTCCATTAAGGTCAATGACAGTTTGTCATACATATGTTTTACACATTTTAATGTTTTTCCTAATTCTTTCATTATATGTGGTTAAGTATTTTGTTAAGTGTTTTGTTATTATACTAAACAAATAAACAATTGCTACAAAGCAGTTCTTCTTTCAATCTAATACAAACCACCAATCCCACTATTCATTATATTTTATTCGCAAAATTTTTGCACGGGCCGTATAGCTTAAAATATTATGAATTATTTCTTCCTTGGCAAGTTATCATACACCATTTCTCTCTCATCAGTCAAACAATACAATGCCAGTATATTTTGTATTTCTGCCTTGGCAAGTACAAGACACAAATACTTTTCAGCAGTGGAGATGTGACGATCCATATGTATGGTGGGAAGAAAACTGGACATACAACAAAGCACACGCAAATAATGAAATCAGCCAAGGCTTTTTAGAAAAGGTACATTGATTGGTTTTCTTAGAACAAATGTTTGACAGATACCCCAAAAAATCCAGGAAGTCAATTTTCTGGCTTTATCACTTTACATATCTCCCATAAGGCTAAACTCTCCTTTAGGTGATGGGAGATTGACAACATACTGAAGTAGTACAGTCAGTAGGGGCGAAGTATAGTATGGAAACATTGTTCTCCAAGACAGCTACAGTAGCAGTAAAGGCCCTACAGAAATCCTGAAAAATGACAGCTGTCTGGGCCAACAGAGGATCCAATGAGTGCTCTTGAACATGGGACAAGACTCAGAAAAAGGACTGGATTAAACAACAACTGACATAACAAAAGTGCTACAAGAAGATTTGTAGATTGGTACAATAACCATCAGGACTTCAACAGGGAAAGTAAATTAGATTGTGGATGTTATGGAAAGGAGGAATTAGGATGTGCTGGTGCCAGCAGAGAGAGAGAGAGAGAGGAATGGTGATTCTTCCTCAGCATTTGGCTATTGCTACCTCTGTGACTATCTTTTTACTTTCTCCTCACAGCTGGTTTACATCAGACTCCTCAGTTTCACTCAGTATCTCATAACAGCTTTTAATCTCAACTTGCATGTCATTTCTAGTTTCTTTTTGTATTGCTAGAGAGTTCTTGAAGCACTTCTTTTTTAAAATCCCTTTTCTGCTTAGTTTAACCTAAGTCCGTTTTTAACTAGAAAATGTGCTGATCCTCAGTCTGCTTCCCATGTTTTACTTACATTTGATGTCCACCTGGTGATCATTATGTACCACTGTGCACTTCCTTATGTGGAAAATTCCTTTTTATACTGCAAAATTATGAGTTTTATTATATTATCATTGCTATGTACTTGAATATTTAGAGGAGTCAAGTTGGAGCAAAATGTGTCTCCTTTCCTATCTCGGTACTGATATCACCAACTGTTTGCTTTTGGTATGGAATCGATAACATCTTCCAGCTCTGCTTCGAATGTATCTTTCTCCTGATCTGCATTCTATTCTGTTGCCACATGGCAATTCACAAAGGTAACATTGGATTTGCTGCCATAATTTTTATTAGCAACAGTGTAATTTCCTTGCTGGCACAAAGATATGTTCCAATACTATGTTTCACTGCTTGTGTATAAAATATACATTGAGGAAATTTTGTAAAGTGGTGCTTCCGGCTGGCAATAAGATATGCGGTTATGCCGGTGCACAAGCAACAATGGGGGTCTGCCCGATTGCCACTGATGCTATGCTGTTACTGATTCTTATTGTTAAGGCTTGGTTTAAACAAAGGACAGCTATGATAAGATATTGGAAGGAGAAGCAATCAATGAAAGCGGTTTCACAAAATTCCTGGGTGTATATTTAGATAACAAATTGAACTGGAAGCAACATATTCAACAAATTCCTAAAAAACTGAATTCTGAAATATTTTCGTTGAGGGTAATAGCTAGAATAACTGATATTGAAACAAAAAAGTAAGTTTTGCATGTTTTCACTACCTGGGCACTTATAGCATCTCATTCTGGGGAAACTCTCAAGTAGCACACAAGGTATTTCAATGACAAAAGCGTGCTCTATGAGTTATATGTGCAAAAATCTATTAAGAAATCTAGGAGTACTTACAATGCCAGCACAGTATGTATACTCCCTACTATCGTTTGTAATGGGAAATCCAGAACATTTTAATCTTAATGCTGAAATAATAGCCATAATACTAGGAATAAATATAACATTGACAAGGATTACAAGTCATTGTCAATTGTAACTGGATCTTCTTTATTCAATGTCCTACCACAAGAAATTTAATTTAATTTAATTGCAATGGAGCACAGGCTCCAGTGGCAATCTCCCCACGCACCCAACTTCCCCCTTTCCTGCACCCACCTACATTTCTCCTCTACAAATTTTAACTTTAAATTCTTTCAACGTTTTTGGTAAATTATTCATCATTTCCCTTGGTAACTTATTCCAATCCCTGACACCTTTACCTAAAAAAGAGAATCTTCCCATACTTTTGTGCCTTAAATCGAGTGCCCGCTTGTGGTCATGGTCATCTTTTCCCTTCCAGGCACTACTTTTCATACCTACACCAATATCTTTCGATGCCTCATCGCCAGTATACGCCTTGTACACTCCCATGACCCTCTTCACTCTCCTCCTGTGTTGCAATGAATCCCATTCCAGCTCTTTTATCATATCAGTTACTGATTGCATTCTGTAATAATTTCCAGAAACAAATCTAGCAGCCCTTTTTTGCACCCTCTCTAACTCCTGTATTTGATACTCAAAATGTGGGTCCCATACTGCACTACCATATTCGTGCAATGGTCTGACCAAAGTTTTGTAACCCAATTCGTTTACTTCTCTCGTACATCCCCTCACCACTCTCTCCAACAAGTGCAGAACTTTTAAACCTTTTCCTTTCCCCTGTCCAATGTGTCCTACCCAGTTAAGCTTGTTATCAAATGTAATTCCGAGATATTTACATTTCAAGTCTTCAGCAATCAATTCTTTCCCCACCTTATAATCATAATCAACATTTTTTTTTTTTATTTGTGTATCTAATAAGCTGACTCTTCTTTGCATTTATCTTCATCCCAATAAGATGTTATTTACAAAAACTTAGCTAGTTTAAATCAAAACTGAAAGAGTTTTTGCTTCAGAACCACTTTACTACGTGAAAAATTTTCTTCTTGGAATTTGGTAACTAAGAATAAGAAAATACTATATATTTGGTGTAAGGAAGGGTAAGGTGTCAAAGTTGTTCACAACTACAAAAATGATGTATGGTTTTTCTTTGTGTTGAAACCATTGACAAATGCAGCTATTACATTGTCTGCAAATTTCACTCATATATGGTAATGAACATGGGATAGTATGTACTTGTAGATTACAGTGGAATTTGATTATACTAATGGGTTTTTAAATATTTTACTGGTTATCAGGTGCTAGTAATATTATTGATGTTTTTAATAAGTGGATGTACTGTTCCATATCCCTGAGACTGTTCTCACATGTATATGTATCTGTTATTCCTTTTCGCTACTTTGTGCCTTTCACTTCATTGTTTACTATATATATCATTAGGTCAGTTATGAAGGTCACATATCTCTTAGAGAAAGCAGCATCCTTGAAATGGAAATGGGAAAGATTGACAAAAACAGTGTTAGAGCAGAACCCAAGGGATCACCACAGACTGATAGGAAGACCACCATGGGACAAGGACATACGCAGTGTTGTCGGAGTTAATTGGCATAGGATGCCCAAGATGGTTGTGTTGTTTTTCTGTTATCACATCACGTTAATACTACTGTACATTTACTATGTACAATGCAATGTAAGGGATTACCTATTATTTGTAATTAACATTCATTGTTGGTACAGAGAGCGATTTGATATAGGGAACATAGAGTTGCAGCAGCTTCCAAAACCATAAAAAACATATAAAGTAGGCAGCATTCGGCAGGATTATGGCAGTGAGGAGAGAGATGATTAGTGTTGGAAAATGTAGCTGTAAGTGTGACAAAAACCAGTGTGTGAAGAAGAGTTAAGAATATTGCGTTCTGTCTCTGTCACACTTTCGGCTACAGTTTAAAGCACAATCATGTCTCTCCACACAGCTGCGATACCACTGAATGCTGCCTACTTTACAGGGCAGGGGATCTACTTAAACCATATTTACAGGGCTTTAGAGGCTGGTGCAACCATATGTTCCATGTATCAAATTACTCTGTATCAACCCCCAAAAGTTTTTTTTTTTTTTTTTTTTTTTTTAACACTCAACATGTGAACAATAGGCCCTTGGTTTGGTTTAGGTATGAGGATTGCTATTTATATTTCCGGCCTAATAATGAAAACACAAATATTTATGCTCGAAATTGGTTTTATTGTTTCCCAAAATATTCTTTGTGAAGTACAATTTTGCATGCATTTGAACCAATTTTCCACTCCGATGGAGGTAACTCCAGAACATGTGTCTTGAATGCATCAATTGCTTCTTCAGGTGTCGAAAATCATTGACCACGTAAATTGTTTTTGATGTGCAGGAATAAAAAGAAGCCATCGGGTGGCAAATCAGGGCTGTACGGCAGATGACCCATCAATTCAATGTTTTGACTGGTCGAAAATTCCTTTGTTTGAGCCGATGTGTGACAGCTTGCATTTTCGTGATGAAGAATTATTCGCCTCTTCTTCGACTTTTTTGTGAATTTCTTAGAAGACTTCTGGTAAACAAATGGTCATGTACCATTCAGAGTTGATCGTCCTACGTTGCTCTAATGCCACTGTCGCCATGTGATCAGTAATGCCGAAGGAACTGCCAACCATTTGCTTCAATGTGTTTCTTCAGCGAACAACTTTTGTCAGATTTGGCTCATCTCGGAAGATCCATACAGTCGATAGCTGTTTTGTTTCAGACTCATATGCATAGATCCATGATTCGTCACCTGTGTAGATGTTATACACAGCCTTTGATGCACCTTGAACATAATTTTTTAACATTTCCTGGCACCAATCGACACGAGCTTCCTTTTGAGCGTTTGTCAGATTATGCGGGATCCAACGCAAACAAATCTTTTTTTATGGCCAAATGATCATGCAATATTTTATTGATACTTGTCATACTAATGCGCAAAGATGCCTCAATCTCACAGTATGTCACATGACAATCTTGTTTTATCAGTTAACGCACAGCATCAATGTTTTATGGTACAACAACTAATTTTGGATGACCCTGATGGAATTCATCCTGAAGCGAACTTCAGCCACGATTGAATTCGTTATACCAGTTTTTTACAGTGCTATTTTATGGTACTTTACCACCATATAAAGAATTAAGTTCATCAATGCACTCTTGTCTTGATAATCCACGTCGAAACTTGTGAACAATAATCACACAAAAATGTTCTTGAGTTAATTCCATTTTTCGCCCGGAATGAATTTTTTAAAGTTACTGTAAACAACAAATCACACTCAAATGATATACTGTTATGAATAAGGCTCAAGACTCAACAACGTCCATGTTTCCAATGGAAACGTCAGATGGCACCTGGCAACACTTACTGTTGCCAAGGCCAAAATATAAACAGCAACACTCGTATTAAAGTTTAGGATATAAAATAAAACAGCACATTTATAAAACTACCTTTCATGATTTAATGTGGCCTAATTTAGAGCTAACACTAATGAAATCAATATTTCTAAGTAAATAATTTTTTACATGCATTTAAGATAATTTAGACCTTCTTGTCACATTGTGTTGCTTAGCTCATTTTTAATGCTCTTTCTCCGCTGCAGTTGGTGACCAATCAAACTCAATTAAATTACATTTGGAAACAAAATTTTAATGAATTTTCCATTAAGAATGTATAATATCGATGTTCTAAAGCAGCAGCCACATCTATTTTCAGCAGCTCAGTGAAATGTACCAGTTTGTTGCTGAGATTGTCTTCCACATTGTCTGGGTAAGCACTAATGATAATTGGTGATCTTTTAAAGATTTCTTCTGCTTCCTAAGCATTCCAAACACACTGGTTACTTGATGGTATGCTTCCATGTGTTTAGCTAAAGCACACAGCACATTATCAATTATGACAATAAATACCTGAATTTCAAAATGTCATCTGGTTTTTTGATTTTCTACAACTTGAGTGCAGTAGAGCCGCTGAAATGACTGTGCTTTTATTTTTGATTGTGTTTTCTTGAAGTTAATTGCTGATATTCTTCACAGCCAGTTAAGGCTTTGGCTTTTGCCTATATATCTAAAAATGTGAACCGTGATGATTGGACGTGCTCGTGTAAATATTTATAAAGAGCATATCCCATTGTAAGGTCTTTATCAGACAACTGTAGAGAAGCAGTAGTCATTAGTTCATTTCTTCTCTTTTTTGCCAAGCTGTACTTATTTCAATTGGATGATGGGAGGAATACCATTCGTAACTTATATAGACTGATCTTTTTACATATAGGCATGAGGTCCCCTAAAGGTGCAGGGCCCGTAGCATTTGCTGACTCTTGCTATGTGGCGTATCTGGTACTGGGCATAGTGGTCTCATGAGAAAAAAATGAAGTGATGTACACCATAATGACCTAATGCAAATCAACACGGGGATGGAAACTGGGCACTGAAATAGAACTGGAGCTGCATATGGTTCATGATGGTTGATCATGATTCCATATGGCTATCTTGCACTGCATTACAGTATATAACAAACAATATTTACATTGCCAATTTCTTCAGGTTAAAACTGCATAAAATTAGTCCAAAGGAGTAAAAGATTTAAAACATCCTAACTTTTTTTTTTTTTTTTTAAAGGAGAAATTTTATGCTTCAATGGGCTTAATTAATAATTTTACTTCAGCTAATTTCCTCACAAACTAAAATATACATCACATATTGCCATTAAAATAGTATATTTTACTCACCATGGGACAGCTCCAATGCTTCTTTAGCAGCACTCATTTCAGCTTGCTGAAATGCTGTGCCCAGATGCTTTGGCAAGCCGCTCTCCTCGAAAATATACGGCCACTGTATACACTCTTGTATTAGTTGGTCCTTTACATTCTATCACTCTGGAACAAAAAGGAATACACAAATAGCAAAACACTGCACAAGCAATACTGTTAATCTAAGATTCATTCTCAGCTACTTGTTTCAATTCAACTCCTTTGGCCTCTATGTCTTTCTGTACCTGGACCATCCATCTCATCCATGATCTTTCCGATTGGCCTTCTTCTGTTTCTTCAAAAGTGCTAACTTTGGCATCCTGTCCACTTCCATTCTCATGACAAGCTCCAGCCATTGCAATATATTCTTTGTTAGCATTTCTTCTAATGTATCAACCATTAATCCCTCTCTAATGTTTTCATTAATGATTCAAACCTTACCTCAGCTGCCTTTCAGAACCATATATCAAAACTTACCTTCCAACTCTAGTTTCAAATGACGATTGTACTCGGGATCAAGTGATAAAACTGTACAATCTTTCATATTTTATGTCCTATTTCTTCCTCCTTTTCACTGGAGGTTACTTTAGTTCCCAAGTACAAGTTCTTACAGTCGAGTGACAACTCTTTCAACGGGCCAGTGTTTCTTGATACCTTCATTATTCTAGTTTTTTCTATACTTATCTCCAAGCAATGTTTTATCATTGCAAATGCCCATTTACCTGACTCTATTTCCACATTACTGGGTTTTTGAAACCCTAAATCTCAGCAGCAACTTTGTCTAAAACTAAACTGCATGAGACCAAGTACGCCCCCATGAAGATTAATGTAGCAGCATCTGGTAGTCAAGCTTCAGTGTTAAAAATATGAAAAAAGTACAAAGATCAATTGCACTTTGAAATTTCAACTTCTTTTATTTAAAAAAAAAAATTAAAATCCTATTATCATCAAAGTGAGCTTAACTAACTGTACTCACATGATGGTTGCATTCAGGGAAGGACATTATAAAAAGGAGAACCTGGATTGGATCACAACTATTGAGGAAGAGTGGTGGATGGAGAGGGAGGAAAAAAGGCCGCAAACCTGCTGGAGCTGGATTAAGAATTATGTGATTAACTGCATCTGAAACATTACTTTCTCAGAACATACATTTATCATATTAGGACAAGGCTAGATATGTTTCAAGATTTTTTTTTTGTATTTTATAGTCATAATTTTCCTTTCACACAGACATAATTTATAAAAGGAAAGAGAGTGGATTCTAACATAAATAGTGTTAGCACAAGGAAGAAGCAGAAAAAATGTGAACAGAATAGAAATTTAGAAAAGGAAGGGGTGAGGCAGTAAAATAATTTTGAAGAAAAAAGATACAAATCAGCAGCATAGCAAAAATAAATACACCAAAAAACTTATATAGATTATGAGTATACTAATTGAAATAACCATTACAGCAAACATGGTTTCTGCAGGTGAGGAAAGAAAATGAAGAAATAGGACTGTGGGGAGGAGAGGGCGCTAAAGGAGTGTAAATGGATCTCAGAATGAGGCCAGGTTGGTTTCTAGTACCCATTATGAATGGGCATTTCAGCTCCCACCACCCAGTGTGCAGGAACTGCTGCTATAGCTGTGGCCAATTCTATTGCCGGGTGGTGTCAAATGCGCCATTGCCAAACCGTGCGTGTAACAGTTGTATTCACCTCTTTACTTGTAGTAATAGTTTTAACGTGTTTTAAGTAATTTATAATCACTATTCTTTGATAAAACATTGATACATGTAATTTCGTTAAGAAAGTTATGTCATTGGAGATGCACTTAATATAATTGGAGATTTCAAAAGACCTGTTATTTATTATTCTATTACCTGCGCAGAAAAAAAGGACTTTCTCAACAGACTAAGGAAACATATTGAAATACTCTTGTTCTTTTATTTGTGGCTGAAAACCATGTGTTAAATTTTATTTTCAGTTTGTATATTTATAACTAATATCAAAATTTTATGTTGTTATCCTCTGCATTGAAAAACTTGCATAATTAACGACAAAATTATTTTTTTATACATTACCACTCATCACTATCGTAAAATTCGTGTACTGTCCTCCTGACAATGTCCCTGTCGCTAAGCTTTGTTAGAGTACTGTATTGTTTCATATTTTTCTTTCGAGAAACAAACGTAGGTTATTTTCCCTCACGACACAAGTTGTAACGTAACCATGAACGTTACGGTTATATTTGGAGTGGATAGTGTAATCTGAGAGGTACGTAAGGTCTTTGGCGGTGGGCGAGCGCCGAGCGGGGGAGTCGGTGATTGTCAGTGGTAACGTACGGAACAGCCGGCGGGAGCGGAAGGTTTACGGCAGTGTGTTTATCCCGTGAATACATCGTACGGCCGCTTGGCGTGTGTTCCGTACTAAAGAACACTGTGGGATGTGTGCTAAAGTATATGTTGGACTATGAAGGTTCTCCCGAGTGACCTGATTCAATATAGACTGTGTTTAGTAAACTACTGCAGAATCGGACTATGGCGATTGTTTGTTAATTAGTTTCGAGAATTGTGCTCACTGCTTATTTAGTTCGTTTTGACTGTACTTGAATCTGCTATCTTCGGTGACGAAGAAACATTAGTATTATTGTCTGGTGGCATGCTTGTTGACTGTGTAGTCTCAGAGGAATAAATCTACGAAAACTAGTACGCATATGTGTTTTCTTCTGTGACTTTAATTAACCAATTAGCATAGCCGAAAGACTGGCGACCGCACGGCAAAACGAACCTTTAATTAAAAGAGTAATTAGTGGTGGAAGAAAGCTTAAGAAAAATCGTGTTAGGAAGTGTAGCTGCTCAATTGCTTCAACGAACTTTTAACTATACAAACACGAATAGCGTGAGGACACGTTACATGGCTCAACGTGACAGGACAAGTTGCAGTTAAAATTGTTAAGGACGGACAGTGATTAATATAAAAAAAAAAGTGCTGGAAATAATAAGCAGTGAGTAGAGCGGGAAGACAACAATCGGCGATGGTACGGCTACTTCGAGGCGGCGAGTGCACAACAATGTAATAAACGAGAGGACCCGAACTTTCACGATCGGAACCGAGCAACGCAGTCTGACGGGAAGCCTCGCCAGAGCAACAACTCGACACCGGGGCAACGCGGTACATCGGAGAGACGCGACAGCGGAACAACGCGGGCACGCAGAAGCGGCGCGGCGTCATTGCGGTCGACAGCAGCGCGGTCAGCAACTGAGATTCTTCGAAAGGGAAGTGCGAACAATTTTTTTAATTAAAGAAAGACACAAAAAAAAAAATATACTGTTTCGATTGGAATCACATTTCCGCGGTAGTAATTATTTCTTTTGCATTAATGAATCTTCAAATGAGCTACTGACTATGCGGATTGCAAATTTTATGCATGCAAGCTTAATGTTATTCTGATTTGGGGCAAGTTATGTCAGTTTCTGTTAACGAATTAATTTGTAGATTTTTTTGTTGATTTTCCAAAGAAGTGCAAGATTTATTTTTCAGTCTTTGTAAAAGCACAAACCGGCACGAATAATTCGCGATTTTTTTTAAGAAAAAAATTAATTATTATTATTTTTGCATATTGAGTAACAGAGGTTTTTTTACCTTTTCTTTCGTTAACTTATTAAAGTTGAAATGCCGGAGAACTGTGGTAGATTTGCTTAGCAAATTATTTTTCAAGGAAAAAAAATAAAAACAATTATTTTATTTTGCTGTTAATTGGAATCGGAAAAAAAAGGATATTTAATGTGGAAGTAATAACAAACCAGACATACGCCAGCTGTAGTTGAACGGGTTTGCTTCAAGAGGTTGATTTCATAGATAGAGATTTCTGTAGAGTTTCCGTAATTTTTTTGGTCATTGATAGTAGTGTATGTATTCAATTGAAAGTGTATTTTATGACATGGTGTATATCTTGTTTGGTAGTTAAGAGATTTGGAAACAGAATTTTACCTTTTTTTGTGCTAATGTATACTGGTGTATTCTGTTTGCTGGATTGACGGCGGCGTTGGTTACTTCTTGTCTTTTCTACAACGGAAGATTGAATTTATTGTGTGAAATAATTTCGTAATATGGCATCTGAGGTAGAGGGTGGTGTGAATGGAGAGATGGTGCGGGGAGGTGAGTCCCTTGGTGACGCACCCAGTGTAGGCATTAATCATTCATCCCTTACTGTGTCTAATCATTTACAGTCGATGACGAGTTTGGCTAGTGAATCAGAAGTTGACAAGTCAAGAGAAGTGGTTAGGGAAAGTATGAGGCGTCCATGTCGGAAATGTTTTGTGCTTTCCAGGGACAATTTGTCATGTCAATTCAGTCCTTTCTGGAAGCTAAATTCAATGAAAACAAGATTTCACTTGAATCCAAATTAAATGAAAATAGTATTTCACTTGAATCCAAATTAAATGAAAATAGTATTTCACTTGAATCCAGATTAAATGAATCACTGGAATCCAAATTAAATGAAAATAGTATTTCACTTGAATCCAGATTAAATGAATCACTTGAATCCAAATTAAATGAAAATAGTATTTCACTTGAATCCAAATTAAATGAATCACTTGCATCCAAATTAAATGAAAATAGTATTTTGCTTGAATCTAAATTAAATGAAAATAAGGAGAGTATCGAATGTCTTCGGGATGCTTTTGAATCGCGACTAGGGCAGTTTAGGGAAGAATTGACACAATATAGGGAACTTTGTGCACAACAAACTGCTGAAATATCTTGTAAATTGACTCAGTATCGTTCAGACTGCGAACAAGTAACTAGTGTTTTGCACCAAAATATGGAATCCCTAAAGAAAACAGTCGAGCTTATAGAAGATAACCATGATGAAAGACTGTCGAAGGTGGAGACTTTAGGAGAAACCCTTACCGAAAAATACACGGTAGTAAAAGAAGAAGTTGACCATTTAACAGTCGGCGTAGAGAAATTGTCGTGTCAGGTGGAAAAGGTTAAGGCGTCTACTGCAGTGTGGGTGAATGAAAAGTTACAGTTACAAGAGAAGCAAATTGAAAAAAGTCTAAAGTTACGAGTTCCACAAGTTGTGCGAGAAGAGGTTGTCAAATGTCAAATCTTGCCAAATGTGAATGCGCTCACTGCGTGCATGGTAGAAGAGAAAGTGGACTGGGAGGACTTTTGTGATAATGGGGGGATACACCCAGTTGATTTTGTGAAGAAGTTTGAAAATTTTGGGCCGTTCTGTAGGGCCGTAGAAAGAAAGAAGATAGAAATGTTCAGTAAACATATCAAGGGGAATGCCCGGATGTGGGGAGAACGGGCTGCAGATAATTGCGAGACGTTTGAGGAGTTTAAGTCAGCTTTTTTGGAACATTTCTGGTCCATCGACCGGCAAATTGCTGTTCGGCGGAATTTAATGATGGGAAAACCATACTCGCCGGGTGGTGGCACTCAGCAAAATTTTTTCTTGAAGTGTGTTAATTCTTGTAAACATTTAAGTTCACCATTTAGTGAAGGGGAATATGTGCGGATGATTAGTGCGCGTTTGCCCGAGTCGACACAGCTTGTATTTGTCAGTCACAATATATGTACCATTGACGAGGCGGTAAAGATGTTGGGTCGGCTGGACGAACAAGAGAAAAGTATAAGAGCAAAAGAATATGGGGTGAGGACACCCACACATTACGCGGAGAAATCGCAATCGGAAGGCGATAGAAGTAGTTCACATCAGCAGCAGGAGAGCTACAATCATTTTGATAACAGGAATCGAGGCGGCTACAATAACCGCGGGCAAAGAGGAGGATTTGGACGTGGTCGTGGAACAGGGGGAGGAGGATTTAGAGGTGAATATAATGGACCAACTGGAGACGATTGGCCCCGAGGAGAGTCTGTAAATCAGGTGCAGGTGGCCGTGGTGGAGAGTGCACCACAGGTAAACTAGTGCCTGTCACTGCTTCAGCCTCAGCGGGGACAGGAGACGATACGAGGCTATCAAAAGAAGAACCAGAAGACAATACGAGGGGGCGAGATGAAGATGAGATTTCTAATGAACCAATTACACACGATCAAGGAGAGGAAAGAGTGATCTGGACGAATGTCGGAGATTATGCTAACCTGTTCATCGCTAAAGCGCGCATTCATGAGGAGGAGAGTGATGACTCGTCAGAAGAGTGGTCAAGTTGGAAGGAGATAAGGTGGTTCGGACAAGAAAAGGCAAAGATAATTTCAGAACTAACTTATAGATCAAATGGAAGAGAAACTGTGAATAAAAATGATGTTTGTGAGCCAGATGAGCAGGAGAAGGCTTGTGTGACTGACGACAAAATTGTTAAGGAAGATACTGTAGTAAAAGAAGAAATAAGGTCAGTAGAAGAAGATGGAAGACAGCGAGAAGCAGTCCTTGAGGTGAAAGAAACACTTCAGGAGACAGAAACAGTGAAGCCTGAAACTTTGCCGGAAGGGAATCTCGAAGTGAAACATTGTATGATGGTAAATGAGAACTATCAATTATGTAAAGACACAAAACAGAAGGTAATTAATGGGAAGAAAGAGACTAGGCAGAATAGAGGATACTATGTAAAGCCAGAAGAATGGTATTTTCTGAGAGAAGAAAGTTGGAAGAGGCACAGGAAGAAGTTACGGTTATATGATGAAGCAAAGAATGTAAATAAGAAGCAAGGAGGAGGAAGAGAAGAGAGTTGGAAGAAGCGTAAGAAGAAGCGGGGTTTAATGCTGTTTGGTGAAGGAAGGAATATTGTAAAGAAAAAGAAGTAGGTACTTTAGGTGGAGGGGGTGAGGTACAGTCTTCAGTTGCCTCACTACGCATGATGGAAACATCCATGCATAAATGCCTTAGCGTTATGGTAGGTTTAGGTTTAGGTTTTTTGGGTTGTTTGGTCATCACAATTATTTCTTCTATGGTATTGTACAGTTGTTGTATCAAATGTCTTTTGAGGTTGTGCGCAGATTAGCGACCCGTACACGGTTTGTTTTGGTGTCAGGCACCGGATAGAGGGGCCCACCTCACAGCACTGTCGCATCTACCGCACCTCCAAGCTTTAAGTGTTGCCATGAATTTAAGTAAGTTTTCAGTAGTTTCTTGTAACAATCAATCGCAGTCACAATTAGAATGTGTAAGAGGCTGTGTCAATAAGTTAGTGGGGTAAGGACTTTTGGTAGTTGGGTACAGATTGGTGACCCACGTAGTATTAATACACAGTTGCGGAAGGCATTCTTGCTGGTTTGTGTTTCCCAGTAATTTTAGCCCCGAGGCTGGACAATGTACTTAGAAGTGCGGTTTTCCCTTTCATTAAAGTGTTAAGATGATTTAAGTGTGGCGCAGCGTAATGTCAGTTTGCGTCTTTCCACGTGTGGAGTGATCAGTGTTGGTGTACAACAGTCGGTGAATGAGGCACCTGCCTGAGCCGGGCACACTGTCAGTGCACTGGCGAAGTAAACAAGGCACGATTCAGTGCATGTGTCATACATCAGAAAAAAAAAGAGAGGAAAAATTGTTGTCAAAATATATTGTAACTCAATTTGTAATTTCTTGGTTATATATCATGGATCTAAGCAAGGACATATGGACATTGAAAGGTTTGATGATTTGTTTCATGCAGTTTCAGACTTGGTGTGTTATTCTTAATGTGTATGTAATTATGTTAGTTTAAGGATAAGCAAGCAGCCACCCAGACTTCCCTTTATGTTTGGTAAACATTTAATCTTGTATTTTTTTGTACACATGTGTCTATGTATATGTGAACAAGTGTGGTTTGTGATGACAAAAGTCGGTGCTTTGTCAATGCCGACTTTTGCCACATTGTAACGGTGGGGGTGTAACGTAACCATGAACGTTACGGTTATATTTGGAGTGGATAGTGTAATCTGAGAGGTATGTAAGGTCTTTGGCGGTGGGCGAGCGCCGAGCGGGGGAGTCGGTGATTGTCAGTGGTAACGTATGGAACAGCCGGCGGGAGCGGAAGGTTTACGGCAGTGTGTTTATCCCGTGAATACATCGTACGGCCGCTTGGCGTGTGTTCCGTACTAAAGAACACTGTGGGATGTGTGCTAAAGTATATGTTGGACTATGAAGGTTCTCCCGAGTGACCTGATTCAATATAGACTGTGTTTAGTAAACTACTGCAGAATCGGACTATGGCGATTGTTTGTTAATTAGTTTCGAGAATTGTGCTCACTGCTTATTTATGTTTTGACTGTACTTGAATCTGCTATCTTCGGTGACGAAGAAACATTAGTATTATTGTCTGGTGGCATGCTTGTTGACTGTGTAGTCTCAGAGGAATAAATCTACGAAAACTAGTACGCATATGTGTTCTTCTTCTGTGACTTTAATTAACCAATTAGCATAGCCGAAAGACTGGCGACCGCACGGCAAAACGAACCTTTAATTAAAAGAGTAATTAGTGGTGGAAGAAAGCTTAAGAAAAATCGTGTTAGGAAGTGTAGCTGCTCAATTGCTTCAACGAACTTTTAACTATACAAACACGAATAGCGTGAGTGCACGTTACAAAGTGCTGAACAGTTCTCAAACTGACAATCACAAGCTGCTGCGCAAATAGTCTGTCCATTCCTTAAATTTTTTCGCAATATGGTTTTTTTTTTTTCTTTCCTGTAACAAATCACTACAGTTTTTGATTTCATTACTATCTAGCATGTACAAATTTTTCAAGTCTTTTCTCACCAGCGTACATGTAGACGACAAAATTTTACCATCATTGTCCACAAGAAATTTGAAATATTTGTGCACATTGTGAATGATCGATTTATTCTGCCGGCGGACTCTGTTGTCTTCTTCAGCTGCGGTGGTTCTACTGTCAATGACGTGAGTCTTGTTGGAGTCGTTAGTCCCAAAACACCTGGTGTAGGAGAATAAGTATCTTCCCGAGTATCCATTTTTAGCAGCACCATTCTCTTGATAAATTATCCCAATTAAAAAATACTAAACTTTTATGTTTGGTAAAATTATTACAGTAATTACTATAATTAATAAATAACTAGAAAGAATTGATATCGCACGTAAAAATCTTACATCACTAAAATTCAAAGTATCCTCTCTCGAGCACGCTCCCCCTCACACTGACACACTTTCTAATTCCCATTCACAAGTTCACACATTTTTTGTGCATTGAAAGGGAGGTTGAAGGTTTGGGGTTGGGTTGCGAGCTCTTGTCGCTCGTATTGGGCAACACAGGCTGCTCAGCGTTGCAATTTTCTAGTGATAGAAAAAGAGCGCATCGCGAGATTGTTCCCAGGTACAGCAACAGCACATTTACACAGACCCGTCAATACATTTGGCCACGGCTAAAGTTCAGTGAAGACATTAATACCACAAACTGTATAGTGAGAATTAAAGTTATTGCTGTTGAGTGTACACAAAAGGATGGATGGGATTTTGGGATTATATTGTTTGTCTGCCACCATAGTCCACCCTGAATATGAAACAGGGCAAGTTAGTTATTAAATGGCATGGCAAGTTTTATAGGTGGTACAAGTCTGGTGAGGGTGGTGGTGGCGGCTGGCTGCATTTTGTAAATCTTACAGCATAGCCTGCATGTGGGAAGAGTTATGGCAGATGTCTTAATGAATTTGTATGGACCAAAAGATGGGTTAGGTTAAGGGTCTACTGAAACAATTCTGGGAATGGTGTAGAGAAATTTGGTAATGACCAAAGGAAATCATGACCCCACTGTAGAATATGGTAGACAAGTTAAGGTCTGGGAAGAACTGTATGACAGTAAAAGGTGTTAGCAGTGTTGGTCTGTATTGACAGGTATCTAGCATGTTAACTTTGTCTGTGTACTACGTCAGGTTGATAAGTGCCAGATATTAATGCTCGAGTTCAAATACTTGGTGAGAGAATGATGAAGGGAATATATATATACAGGAACAGAGGCATTAGGAGGAAGCATTTAGTATAAAATGGATGGCATCTGTCAAGATGGAGGTACTGTTGATGATTTTGTGCTCTGATGTGGACAGAAGTATTGAGGTGATTACTGAAGAGAGACAAATCAAGGTAAGAACATGTGAAGAGGATCAAGTGAAGTATGATAGGAATCACGCAAATTTCCATGTACCTAGAGCATAAAGACATCATCTATGATTCTGCGTAAAAGCAAAACTTGCTCTAAGAATGGTTGTTTGAGATGGCTAAGGCAGAGGTCAAAGCTATATAAGTGCCCACAGCTGAGCTAAAGACCTGGTAATGTTGGAGTTGAAAAAAAAACAAAACAAAACAAAGATTGTTAAGAAATTTGTGTGCCAATGATGTGAGAAAAGCATTAGTAGGAAGGCTGTTGGGAGCTACTGGACCGGAAAATGTCCTTAGTACTCAAGTCAAAGCAGTGTGGGATATTTGAGCAAAAGTATGTGATGTGACATCAATAGTCACTGAAGAGACTCAAGCTGGGAAAAAGTACAGGTTGTGACAACCTACCAGCTGAAATAATTAAACTTGACTGTGTCTCTCCTGTCATATACAAACTGCTAATGTGGTGCTGGTGTGAAGGTACAATTGCATAGAACATGCGAGATGCAGATATATTTACCCTATATAAGGACAAAGGTGACAGAGACAATTGCAACAATTATAGAGGAATATCCCTCCTCAGTATTGCTGGAAAAGCTATCGCCTGAGTGGTCTTGACAAGACTGGAAACTCTCACCTCACGAGTCTACCCCA